>CM023451.1:207138148-207399149 GCA_013339765.2 Haemaphysalis longicornis | reverse complement strand
CGGGGTCGGTTTGGCCAGCGTGTCCCGTTCAGCAGTCCTAGCAACGCATGGCAGCGTCATGTCAATTACCTGAAACAGGACACAGCACCAGCTGACTCTTAGAATTTAGACTTATTTTCAGAGGCACCTCAAGTACCGAAATATATGATTAAGCTAAGCGGCTGCAGTAGAAATATTTATACTCGGTTACAACTCAAGAACGGCACAACCTCATGTAGTGTATCACTCCGCCAAAGCGCCGGACTCGTGATGTCAGTGCGCGCGCGTTTGAAAGGGGTTTGCTATGAATGCGTGATATCGTCTGCCTTGTCTCACGCAGTTTGTTTGTCGTCACTGGAGTCGTTTATAAGCATATTAAGCCCAAAAACTCACGGGAACGGCTCACGCCATGTTCAAAATATTTCCAGTAACACCCTACTTGCGCCGCGCGGAGAAACATCCGGCCGGTGATAAGGCACAGCGGCCACTTCCGGTGCCGTTCTTAATTTGTCACCGAGTATAGTGTGAACTCTACAACAGCTAATGGCTATGCAAATCAATGGCAGCGATATTTGGGGCTGAGCTGAATTTTCCGTCCTCTATACGGCGCTTGTTTGTAGAATTGTCACCTACAATATCCACACTTTTAACTTGCAACAAAGCTCAGGATAACATGCCTACTCTTCCCGTAAGGATAATAACTAGCTCTTCACACTTTCAATGCCCAGCCCCGAAACTGGCAAATTCGCGGATATACAAGGCCAACATCTCCTGAATCAATCGAGAATATTCAGCTATATCGCGCAAGAAACCTTCGCACGCAGCCGTCTTTATGAAATACAGGGCTTCATTTGTCATGTTTAATCCAATGCGCGGTTGTTTCAATGAAAGGCGCACGAACACAAATATGTATATGTGTGCCATACATTTTTACATCCCTAATTTGTTTCTGGCAGTTGATTTTAATCAGCCGTAAAAAAGGTCATATGGGAGCTGGTCAAACTGATATTACAGGAAACGCTAACGTAATGCAACAGAATGTTGTAAGTTTATTTTCATCGTTTTTTTTCCAAATATTAAAAAAATGGAAGCATCTCCCCTCCGTGGATAATGGCGAGGGTGCGGAGAACGGGGACTCGAAGTGACATCAAAGTTGTGCCCCGAGTGACATCCGGTTGGCGCCCTGGGCGACCGTCATTCGATTTGAGCCGTGAGAGTTGAGTTCTTAGATGGAGGGATGATTCGTATTCGGGAAAGCTCGTTGTCTTCGTAGACGTTGAGCAGCAGCGGGACGCTTCTTCGGTTCGTTTCCGTCCATGGCGGGAAGAGGGTGCGCGATTTCCGAAACCCGCTTATATACGCGGTGCACCGCGGCGCCATCTCGTGTGTATGCGTAGCGCCATCTAGCGTAGCTCGATGCAGTCACTGTGTATTACAACTTGATCCCAACCTGACTACACCAGTGTTTTTACGCATTTTCTCGTTGCTAGGTTAGGTTTGTGCCTGTTTTCGACTATTTCGGGGTGTTTTTGTACCCTTTCAGACAGTTTCCGCACAGATTTTCGCTTGACGGTGGTGTGCGCACGGATGGACGCGGGCGGACATCGGGAGGTCCTAATATACTCCGCACTGTTACAGGCAAGGGAGTAAGTCGTTTGACTCACAGATAATAATTCACTGTCGTAGCCCAGTGGGCAAGATGACCGACACTCTGTCTGGTCTACCAGAGACAGGCTCGAATCCTGCCGGTGACTGTGTGACTTTTTTGCGATTGTAAATGCTATGCCCACGGACGCGGACGTACATTGTGAGGTCCTAAGGTACTCCGCACCAAAAAGTTAAAAACAAAAGGAAGGACGGGGTGTTTTATTGCCTGGAATGCAAAATACAAAGCGATATTTGGGGCGATTTGGCGAAACTGAACGAGAACAAGATACCCACAAAACAAATATCAGCTCTCGTTTCCCGTTAGGGCTGAGTGCAAAATGTTTGACCAATATTTTACAATAGTTTGTATGACACTATTATTTCATAAATGACCAAATAGGTACATGAATAAAAATTTGATTACGCCCGGTGGTATTTTGATCAAATGGAAGCGGAATTTTTAAATATTACTATAATCGCGGAGCCCAGACTTGACGCAGGCGCTCGAGAGCTTCTCGGTTTCTCATTTCTCGGGTTTTCGCCTACAAAACGTGGTTGAAATATTCTTGCCAGAATTTCGGCAAATGTCAACTTGTCTTCATTGGGATGATTTCGAAAGCAAAGAGAGTTTTACTGCGTATACTGAACCGAGGCACAGACTCTTAGATCGTAATTGTGTAAATGCCGTTAAGTATTGCTAGGTACAGTCTTTTTCAAAATTTTTTAGGCCAAGGCGATCACGGCTGTAGAAGACGCGCGGCCCGGAAGGGGCGAGCTGCGTTTGCGGCTGTCGGCTGGTTGCGCTACTAAAGAGAGAAAGGGGAACGTTCGCTGTTGCCTTCGGGGTGTTTACGGTGCGACAAGTGCACAGCGGAGTGCCTGCGCTGAAGCGAAGTACCTGGGCCCTATTGTCCGCGTCATAAATTCAGTCCGCATTTGCCTTTTTTTTTTTTTGCGTTAGCAATACGTGAACAATAGTAACCAATCGTGCGTTTATGGCTATGACGACATGAAGAGTAATTTCACGCTTAGCTTAAAAACATCACAACCAAGCTGTCAAATATTGCGCGAATACTGATATAAAAAACACTTGGTATGCCTTATATATAATAGGATGGCATCTGGGGCTGGCGAGAGAAACACATTTGTAAAGGTACAATTAGCGTGACCAAAACAAAGCTACCTAGTAACGTTGACCCAAAAGCTACAAAAGCGAGCGAAAGGCGTTTGTTAAGCTAAGTAACACAGCGCAATCTTTTTTGCCGTATCTATTTATTTAGCGCAATCGCTTTGCTGTCAACTTCGATTCAATTCTTGTTCCCTAAATCGCATTTGCAGCTGTCACCGCTGCCACACTATCGTCTGCTGCTTTGTTACAAGTTTATGGCGCGACCACAGAAAAATACCCGCCATCTCCACGAAGTGTATGATGATGAGAGGGGCGAAGCTAAAATGCTTATCGGTAAAACCATGAAACATTTGCCCACACTTCATATAAAGAATCGACACGTCAAGCTTCCCACCGCTCCGTTGACAAGCCCATCCACGACGACGATGTTTGTGGTGATTATGTAGGGCTTGTTTGGGATGATGAGAATCTCCATGGGTAAGTTGGCGAATTCGGTGTGTGACATTTTAGCCACCTTGGCCGTCGCCTTCTGCAGTGCGTCTTGTGTCGCGTACCCCCGGTGCGTGTCTTCAGCTCGCAGGCGACGAACGACAACCTCTTCGTCTTCCTCTCCTCCTTGTTCGGTAGCAACGAACGCGTTGAACGTTTTGACCTCTTCGGCCAATCTGTGGTTGTCCGATCCCTAGGGGGATCCTGCCACAATCATCATCATTCTGCCGTGTATGGCAACAACTAGGGACGGGACAGGGCCATAGCAAGTCTTGAGCTCGCAGGCCACGAACGACCACCTCTTCTTCTTCCTCTCCTCCTTGTGAATAGCAACGAACGCGTTGAACGTTATGACCCCTTCGGCCAATCTTTGGTTGGCCAATCCATAGGGGAATGCTGCCACAATCATCATCAATGTGCCGTGTACGGCCGGGACAGGGCCAGAGCAAGAGTCTTGACCTCGCAGGCGACGAATGACAACCTCTTCTTCTTCCTCTCCTCTTTGTTGGGTAGCAACGAACGCGTTGAACATTATGACCCCTTCGGCCAGTCTTTGGTTGGCCAACCCCTAGGGGGATGCTGCCACAATCATCATCAATGTGCCGTGTACGGCCGGGACAGGGTCCGAGCAAGAGGAGCTTCGCCCCTATAAAAAGACGGCCATGACCACCGGTTGCATGACGCGGTAAGGAGAGCGAAACGCTACGCCTAGTACCACTAGATAAAGTGACAGAGTATCCGCACCTTTTTCTCCTTTTGTTCCGTGCCGCCGCCATCACCATTGGTCAGTTCGCATCGCGTGACACTTTTTGACACTGCGACGGTTTATGGGTGCCGCCATTTCGTTGTCTATGTATTTTAGCTGGTCAACCCTGGTAGACTTCGCTCGTCCTCCAAGCTCTGCGGTTGCACACGAATGACGTCGTTTCCAACGTGTATCGAAAATAACGCGTGTAGCATCATTTGAGCAGAAGTAGTATGTCCGAAGGTGACGTTTTGCTTCAACTTTTTTGAAACCTAAATTGCTTGCAACCCGCCGCGGGTGGCTCAGTGGCTAAGGCGTTGCGCTGCTGAGCACGAAGTCGCGGGTTCTATTCCCGGCAGCGGATGCCTCTTTTCTGATGGAGGCAAAAAGCAAACAATTGCCTCCATTTTCCCGCGAGGGAACCCTGGTGTGATGCGGCGCATCTGGGGGTTCAATTGGCGTTTCCATTGCGTTGATTCTCTACATCGCGTGAAACGTTTTGTGAACGCGTAGGATGCCTTCCACCTCATACGGTTGTTCTCATACACGGGACGATGGAGGCAATTTTATATTTTCATGCACATGCATACGCGAAATGAGAGAGTACACGTGTTTTAGCGGCCACCACCCAGCGCGATACCCGCTTTATATTCACAGCGCTTGAAGGAGAGAAGACCACGGAGGAGAGTCGCGCATGCGCGCACATGCGCACCGGAGCAGCTGTTAACACAGCGTTAACGCAGCGAAGCGCGCGCCAACCGAACGCGTCAGCTGTCGTTATGCTAAAGCGCCGGAGTGAGAGTGTTGCGCACAGCTGTGGGAGAGACGAACGAAGGAGAGTCGCGCATGCGCAGGTGGCGTGCGGACGGACGCCGACGACGCAGGAGGGACATGCCTCAGAGCAAGAGATGCGCTGCATTTAAAACGCCCGTGTGTACGACATGTCGGCGCACGTTAAAGATCTCCGGGTGGTCAAAATCCGGAGCCCTCCACTACGACGCGCCACATCGCCTGCGTTGCGTCGCCGACTTGAACACTACAATCAATCAATTAATTTCTTGCGGAACGTGGTCACCCAACACACCTAGGACTTAGATTATGGGGTCGCGAAGCAGGTGGTATTTGTGTAACGTTTAAGCTTTTAGTGCGAGCTAAGTAATTATGACAAGTAAATGAAATCACGCGTAATGATAGAGTCATCCTGGCGCCTAATTTCAGTATGATGTTTTTTCGAGACACGCACCTGTGTGAGATACGTACCATCGAGATACGTACCTACGTACCTGATACGTTCGAGTGCCTGTGTAACGTTGGCTTTGACGCAAGGTTCAAAATGTTTTTCGGCGCGACGTTTCCCGCGAGCACTAAATGGGGAAACTCATACATATACAGCCTCGCTTTAACTAAAGCACGGAGGAGCAGGTGCAACCATGCAGCCTTAGCAACAGGAGGCGAATCGGTTGTGACAGTAAAGCCTTTGACTGGGTTCCAGGAAATGTCTCTTTGAGCGGGATATCAATCCCAGGGGTACCTGTCGAAGCAATTTCATGACCCCTTTTCAATCACCGTTCCCCCCATGTGTACCCTGTGGGGACGGGCAATAAATTACCACTACTCTGGGGTACAAAATGGAATCAGGAGGCTCGCAGTGTATTGAAACCGTTGTTTAGGCTCTGATGCAACTTTTCAGCGGTATTGAGTTTTTGCAGACTACACTGTAAATATTGCAGCGAGGCACAAACTGAAGCGTACGATAGTAGCGGTTAAAGGATAAATACAAGACTTAATTATAGGCGAATTTGTGTCTCATAAACAAGTGGTGCGGCTTGGCTCAGCTAACTCTGGATATCCACAGCGAAAGCTTGTCTTAGCGTGGTTATGTCTTCGTTTCACTTGATTAACCAGTGATTTACTGTAACAATTGTAATATGCATCCGAAGCCTGCCTCTGTCTACGGTTTTGGTCCCGCTTCCGGCATTTTCCGAGCCTAACGGCTCGCTCTTATCAATTTCTGAAGTTAGCTTCGCGTGTAGCACCTCCAGTGAAGCAGCTAGCCGCGCGATATCCGTGGGGTGGTCAGAGGTCGCTTCCCAACGATGGCTCAAAGCCTCTAGCCTACGCGCAACGCCCGGAGAAGAGAGGACGGCCCTGCCTCGCCCTCATTCATGGCCAAGCTCGCATGCCCGCGGCGAGTCACGTGGTCAGGCGGCGACTCAGCAGCGGCGAGCGCATGCGCCAAACCGGAAGCAGCGGCGGCGTTGACGGCGGCCAGCGAACGCGGCTGTCGGTGGAGCTCAGCCCGGTGAGTCAAATGATGGTCAAATCCTTCGCGACGGTGAAACCGCTGGAAGCGATTAGGTCAGTTTTGCTTTAAAGCGAACGCCCTAGCGCCGCTGCCACTGGGTATGTCTGTCTGTCACCATGCACCGGTCTTCGTCCACTGCAAGCTCCGTTGATCGAGCCCTGTTCACCACGAGGCATCTTTTAAATGCAGAGCATTTGTATAGCTCACGATGTCACCCGTGCGTCGGCGTCCGCAGTAGCCAGCCTCCCCCTACACTATAAAAAGAAATAACAGTTACCGGCGCCTGGTTTCGATCCCACGACCCTGCGGGCGGAGCGCAAGGTACATGGTGCTCTACCCACTGCGCCACAAAAGCGACACAGAATCAAAGGCCACGAACGCGCCTTATATTCTTGACTCATTCAAACTACGTCAAGAAGCTTCTGATACAACGCATTCACTACCGGTGGGCGGAACGCGAGGTACATGGTGCTCTTCCCACTGCGCCACAAAACCGGCACAGAATCAAAGGCTACGAACGCGCCTTATATCCTTGACTCATTCAAACTACGTCGTCAGCGGCGTGCATTGGCGACTCAGCGGCGTGCTAGCGGCATGATAGCTGCGTGGTGTACACGTGATAGCACCAACCTCCCAAACACTAAACGTTAACGCAATACACCCACCCCCTATGCCACGCATTTACTCGAGTCCCCCTCGCGGGGAGATGGACCATTTTTGTTCTTTTGTTGTCCGTGGCCGCGCGCGTGCAATAGGCCATACCATGAAGGCATGTTTTGCCTACAACAATGGCGAATACGATTACAACTTTTAGAATACGAAAAAACTGGACGGCCGAATCCTTCTGTGGTTGCAAATAACCAAGTGTTGCACTGGGTTGAACGCATGCCCAACGCCATCCATTACTTCGTTACGTATTTTCCCGCGCTAATACTAGAATAATTGTTTATTATATACGGACTAAAACTAAAAATGTAGTTCTTTTGTGTCAATCGACTATGTTAACGGAGGATTGGAAAAGTGCGACTACAGTCAGGAAAACGGCTCATATGTCATGAATTCAGGACCAAGGCTTCTAGCTTGTTAGTAATGGCCCATTCAACAAGACATACAGGCATACATTGGCGCCTGTATGTGGTGTATGTTTCTACTTTGTCTACGTCTGCTTAGCGCCCCTTTTATTATTTACAATTTCCAACATACAGGCAAACAATGGTATTCACATGAACAATGCCTGAAAGTACAAAACAGCGGGATTCAATTTTGCCTAAAAGGAAGCAGGTTTTAATGTTGTACTACATAATTGGAGGAACGGCTGAAACTGCACGTAGGTTTTGAAGGAGCAGCGGCTACTCACATTATTCTGAAGATCAGACAGCAGGCCGGGGCTCCAAGTGCCATTTGGGGTTCTGGCACCGTACGTAATTTTAGGTGGGAGGTGGTAGCTGTAGCTGCGACAAAAGGTGATTAGAATACGCGCCTTAGTATCGCACCAGGCTGCACTTCAAACTTTAGGCGCTTCTAATTGCGAACTAATTTTCGAACATTACTGTTCATACCACTAAAAAGCGTAATACAGTCCTGCCTTGTTGGTTCGAACCGTGAGGGACAGAAAATATCTTCCAATTCAGCCGGGTTCAAGACATCGAGAGTCATTAGGCCAGCAGTTCAGCGGGAAATGCCAATATTAGCAACAAACACACTCTAAGGTAGGCACTGCCGCACGTTCGTAGGACCGCGATGTCTCTAATTACGTACTCCGCGTGTGCGGCAGTTTCTGGTGACAACACAGAGAAAAAGCGGGCACGTTTGGTCGAGGAGCTGCTGTGCGCTGGTATCACCGACCTTGCGACGGCGTGTTAAACCATGTAATCAATGAATTGATCAAACTGCAGTGACAACACGTGCTCTGAACGTTTTCTTGTGATTGTAGGCTGGATAACGCAATCGCGTAAAAATGTCTACCTTTTGTTTGATATTCATGTCTATTTTCGCGCTGTTATGGCCAACTGCATTTCGCTTTGTGACATTGCTCAATCCTGGAGTACGTACTTGTTTACATTTGTAGGTTGCACCTTCTTGTTCTGTTTTTATTTAGGTTTTTATCGCATTATTAAAATATTGTGTGCGTTGTATATGTAACCCAATTATTCTTTGGCGATCGCTTTTATGGGTATAGTGAAGGAACAAAGTAAATAAACTTTGACTAGTCTTCCGGTTGCAAATTCGGGAGATTTGTTCAATTTTTAAAAACCCGCCACTTTTCCACGCATGTTGGAGAAATCGTCTCGTTGTTGCAAATTCGATATAAAGAACATCAAACGTGGTTCAAAGGTTCGACGTAAAGGCCTCTCCACCGTTGTAAAATACACATTCGTAAATGTAGACAATAAATATTGGCGGCGCTTCCATTTCGTGACTTCGGTAGGAGAAGGAGCGGGGCCTTCGGAATTTGAAATTTTGCTACCAATAATTTCAGTGGAACAAAAAGTGAGAAAAATCCACATTGGACTATTATGCAATATTCTTCTAAACAAAAGAGTCGACGCATGGTATTACGTTCGTAAAGTATTACCTATGAGGAATCAACCGGTGTCTTGAGGCTTTAGGAACTGGCGCGCATGTAGTTTTGTGACGTATATTGCGTAAATGCAGAAGCGACTTGTTACGTTTATTAAATAAACATAAAAGAAGAAACAAATTTTATGTGTTTTATTTCTAAGCCAGCCCCATGCGGCGGCATTTATTTTTAGTCGCTTCGTTCTAACAAAAAGGAAAACAGTATTGCGGACAATTGGAAGGTTACCGGAAAAAGCCAAAAAACCCCAAAAAAATAATCTCTTGGAAGCAGAATGGAATCAAGGACAAAAACTCTATGTTGTCTCATAGCAACTTGCCTTTTGAAAAGGTGAGGTGGAAGAAGCAACGCTAATGTCGGAAAATAAAGCTGGAAATAGATCTGATTCGTATGATGTATGTACGCTTGTCTATAACACGGCTTTGTGTACTTTCAGTGCTCAGACATGTCAGCTTCAAATAATTTAGAGAAAATCAGTGCCGCATACTGAAGTCTACGCCGACCACTTAGCCCCAACACTTGTTGGAAGAGTACCCGTCAGAACGTTCCAGATATACCCACCTGAAGTAGAAATTGCTGTTATAGGCAAGCGTTTTACCGACTGTAGGATATCATAAAATCAACGGTGTCAGCGAGATATTATTCGATATTGCCTATCCCTTCCAAGGACCTAAGGTCACTAGGGACCGTGAAGTGTGAATTATGTCCCACCTTCAGTGGCGCTACATTTTTGCACGCATGGGCGGAGTACCATCTCTGTTTTGTTGCGTGCTCCAAATTCCAATTGATAATACGTCCAATGCCCTTCTGTCCCACTACACGGTTACCCAACGGGTCTACCCCCT
The DNA here is from genome assembly GCA_013339765.2 of Haemaphysalis longicornis. Lineage (NCBI taxonomy): Eukaryota > Metazoa > Arthropoda > Arachnida > Ixodida > Ixodidae > Haemaphysalis > Haemaphysalis longicornis. Next base: position 207,389,432 of record CM023451.1, on the reverse strand, counting down.
CCACACCATTCCCTAACCAACCAGCAAGCCATAATCTATCGTCGCCTTCAGACCGGTACCTTTTACAATAACGTCATTCTCCACCAGATCCCACCCACTATGTACCCCCGTTAATGCCAACACTGCGACACCCCACTCACCACATTCCATGTCGTATACTGCTGTCCCCACTCCCCTAACCCACCCCTTTCCCCACCCCAGAGCAGTGGAAGACTGAGCTGACCAGCCCGGACCCGGCCCGCCCGAGGGCCTTGGTTTTTCGGGCCATTAAGTCGTCCCGGTGAAGAGGCATCCTGGACCAGGGACGCTTCACCACCACCCTTTTCCCTTACCTTTTTGCTCTAATAAACGTTTACTACTACTACTACTACTACTACTACTACTACTACTACTACTACTGCGACGAACTGGTGCACGTGTTACCCTTCTCCCGCCAAGCCCTGGTCTCCCGCGCTGCTGGAAGACTCAAGGATCGCGATAATTTCTTTGACGTCAGTGCAGTACTCTGATCTCAAGCACAGCAGCGTATCAAGGAAAAGAATCCGGTTGATGAAGAGAATAAAAGAAACAAAGCTTTTCCTACTGAACAGTTACCGTTACCTGAACCATACAGTCGTACGAAACACCGCACAGCTTCAAAAGTCATTGATACCTTGGTTACGAGGGTGCGTCCAGTTTATTCACTCACGTGCAATTCATAACCTGTTTGATCAAGCTGAACATGACGTCTGTCAGTCCCGTAACTTGAATGGTCTTGCTTTGCGGGTTGATGATAGAGTATACCGGTATCTGAAGGGAAAAGAAGAAGACCATTAAGCAGTATTAGGCAGTGCAACGTGATCTTTAAAATGGGTAATGTCATCATTCGAAGTGAAGTGAACCAATAACAGGTCTGTCAGTACTCTTCCCCTAGTATTGCGGTTTTGTGTGCAGTAATAAATCAGATCATGCTTTGCGGACAACAGAAAGTTCCCAAAACAAATAAACTAAGTTATTTTATCTCACACGTACAAGAGCGTCTTTTCACGTACAGTGTGTTAGGGTTTACGAATGAAATTAAGGAGCGTATGCTAACTCGTAAGACTTGAAGGTAGCGAAAATGTATGCGAACTTCACGACCATTAGACAGTGTAAGTCTACAATTGCAGCCGATTTGCTTCTTTGCTGCCGCAACGACCTTTGCTCAATATTTATTGGTATATGTATGAGCCTCCTCCAGTTTTTCTGAAGTGATAGTCATTGGACATCACGTCGGAAGGGCGTACGCTAAGACGCGACTTTATCGTTCCGAGCAAGTGTTGCAACAATTGCGGCTAATGCTGGAGTTTTTTCTTGGTTTTTCTGGTATTTTTAACTGCCGGGAGGTCACCGCAATCTTGGCTAACCGCAAACTGGCTATGCTTGGCTTGACAAACGTGCGCAGGCAACGCTGGGCGGACATCCGCAGGCAAGAAAACGCGAGCGCTGGACATTTTCTTGGTTTTGTGAACTGCTGAGCGGTCTCCGCGAGACCCGCGCTCCCGTGCGCGCGCTCAGAAATTTCTTGGTATTTTTAACTGCGGACACGAAACATTTCGAATAGCTTACGAGCTTTGCGCTTAATATGTCTGAATGGAGGGAATTCTGATTTCTACAGCCCAGCTACTGGGAACAAAAGTTTGGCAGACAGATTTGCCTCACCGGCCAACGAAGAAATGTGTTTTCTTCCTACTAGCGATTATGTTTTGCACGTTTCTCTCAACAAAGACCGTATAGATAACGTTTTTGCAATAAAAGTGATACTAATAGCAGCACCACTGATGTACCGGTACTGCTCTGGTAATGAAGGTACGGCTCTGGACTAGATGATATCGCAATGGTTCAGGCGTTTCGCGAGTAGATTATTGTGGACAATTAACCATGCAACCGCCTACTTACCGGAACGACACCCACGCGCAAATGACAAGCCATCTCAGTCCACCTTCTCCAGCTTAGAAGTGCTGCAAAAATATCAAATCCACTAAATATTACGCGCCGGTTGTTACTGCTCCCAGAATGCAGCATTCCTTGCTCAAAAATTGGGAACACTACTGCATTACGGGAATGAAGTGCTTAATGCATTACATTTGAATTTATTTCAGTACTTTAAGCAGAGTGATTGATTCGCTTGTCGATGAACTGCTAAGAGGAAATGTGCTCATGAATGTTCTTGCTGGCATCAAGACCTCCATAGAGAAAACATGTTTGCAATAAACCGGCATCGCGTATAAAGTATTGATTGCACGTATTCCGCGGGAAGTACGTCATGCATTTTCGGACGTACCGACCCACATTTTGCACTTTAGTTGCATCTCTTGCAAAATGAATACACTTGCTTCTCTAGTGCACACTATTTTTTCTCAAAACCCTGTGCGCATATGAACTAATGGAGGGGAACGTGCAGTGTGACTTGGCATCGCAACTTATTACAGCACTCGCCCGCGTCCTCACTTCGTGCCAGAATAATTTGGTGTGTTTCAGTACACAACGCAGAGTAGATTCGAAGAATAACTTCAAGCAGGAACGGGCGGCGGCAATGCTTCCGGAACACATGAGCTCGAAAAGAGAATGACAAACGGCATCTGTTCTGAATTAGGAACACTAAGAGGACCATAGCAATATCCATGAAGATTCGCTCATTCGAAATTCGAAGCCACAGGCTTTACATTACTTTTCCGTAGAGAGAGAGAGAAATATTTTGCTTTTCTGACATGGAACCGATTTATGAGACACTCCACTTCGTGAAGGGGGATTGACTCGTCTGATTGATTGTGAGGTTTAACGTGCCGACGCTACACATGAGATGAGGCGCGCCACAGTGGAGGGCCTCCGAATAATTTTGCCCATCCGTTGATCTTTAATGTGTTCTTAAATCTCCAAAACAAAGGCGTTTTTTCTTTTCGCCTCTACCAGAAAAGCGGGCGCCACGGCCGGGAATCGAATCCGTGGCCTTGGGCTCAGCAGCAGAACGCCTTAGCCACTGAGCCACGGTGGCGGTACCGGATTGATGAGCGAAGCTGTATAAAATATACACGTGTTTACCCAATCCACATGTATTTCTATTTACCATCAAATTGCGATAGTAGTGGCTACGAATTCGTAATCACCTAATAAAACCTGGGCGTTCCGATGTAGCACGCGAACACGGCTCTCCCTGTATCTTTCCTGTAGTCGCCCATAAACTATCAGGAAACGGCCATTTTAGAACCTCTGCAAACTTGTAGCAAACTACGTAATTGTGAAACGCAAGTGAAACTCGCCCGTATTATATATTGGCGGCTAACCACCATACACATTGTTGTGGGATAGTTTTTATGAAACAAGGATCACAACTTTTTTCTCTATTTATAGAACTGCCGTAGAAGGGCTATTACTGCCCATGCATTGCCAGTAGACGGGAATTCCATGACATTTACAACTTCACAGTGAATTTATTGCACAAAGTCGACGAATCTCGACGTAATTATGGAGTCGTCTGAGCGGCCTATCGTCGTGTGAGTTTTGTTAGAAAAGTTTTGATTCGACACAACGTTTTGATTCAACACAACGATTTGATTCAACACAACGATTTGATTCAACACAGCGTCTGTTTTGATTCAACACAACGTTTAAGAAACGTTTCGATTCAACGCGTGTAGCAGATGTCCATTTATAGTAAACTTTAAAGCTTCACTGCGGATTATTTCTGTGAAGTAAGTGAAACGCTGTTAATAATAGTCCATGGCAATTGTTATCGCATTATTTTCGGGAAAGTTTAAAAAAAAAACGAATCTTACAGCCGCTTGTCTCTAAGCATTGGCGATACCGTTAACATTACAGCTCTGCGCATTTTCTGCCCCAGGTTTATTGACGGACACGAAAATTCCACGAAACCGCAGCCATACACAGCTTCGCTGTAAAAAAAAAGCAATCGATTTGCAATAAGCGTTGCTGTCTGGCTGTGAAAATATTTAGGACTATTCCTTCAGGCCCACATATTTTTTGTGATTATCAATGTAATTTTTTCTTTAATTTGGCCTTACCTTTCGAACATCTTGAAAGGGCAGCAGAAAGTTGGTATAATTCTGTTTGGTACCAGTTTAGTTTCGCGGTGCTGTCAAACTACCCGCAATGTCGCCCTGTAGCGGTAGTGATTCAGTACACCGCTGTCACGAACACTTACCGTTTTAAGTGCAATGCACTTCTTAAGCGACCCTGAACCTGCGTCCACCGGCGATGTCCGCGCACGTGGAGATGGGCGCGCGCAGCCTGGCCGCTAAAATGGCACATACCCACGTGGGGGATTGGCCAGGAATCTCCTCGTCTTTCGTGGCAACGGGGGGAGATGGGCGCGCGATGTCTGGCCGCTGACATGGCACATACCCACGTGGGGGATTGGCCAAGAATCGGGCGTGAGAAGGGCTAATGCACCTGCTTAAAGGAGTACTGACACGAAATTTCAAAGCTGAGATCCGCTCTAGCAATCAAGTACAACGACAACACAAATAGGTGTCTGTGAATAAATGCATCTTTCTTTCTTTGTAGTTGTGTGTGTGTGTGTGTGATCTCTCTTTCGCGAACATTACCGAACCGCGCAAATTCAACTCATGCATTCGCACTTTCACATTCTTCCCCTCGGGGAAATGCGGGGAATTTTTTGCCTCAGCGTCTACTCACTGGACTATAAATTTCAACACAATGGTTTCTTCTACTGTTCCCTTCCACAATACAGAACCGTGATTTCGGCGACCTGTTGACATGAATGATCGCGGAGCGTCTATTTCAAAGCGAAGCTCTAATGTTCTCCTCGATGGCGTCGGTAACTCGGAAACGCCCTGCAGGAAACCAATTTTCTCTGACGATGATAATGCCGCGAACCATACATTGGGTTTGTTTATTTGTGTTTTGCTTTTACCGCCCGGCTGCGCCGGTCTGTGTTATCTCTGCGCCAAGGGAAGCGCGTGTTCCATTCTTTCTTTCTGTGCCGCATGTGTTATCTGTCGTGATAGGGAGAGCATTCCGATCTAAAGTGAACAGCCCAGAATAATCTTCTTGAATCTACTATGTTCTCGATGTGAATCGACGTTTCGAGAAACACGCGCGCCGAAAGATAAAAAGCCTGCAGTGCGGACGCCGGAGCATTCGATTCGATGACACTCGCCTGTGCAAGTCACTTTGTTGACCGCTGCTTCGCCGCCTCTGCATTCTTTTGAGTTGATAGGGGAGCACAAGTTCGCTCCAATAAACGTGTTTCTCATTCAAGACAACTGCATCGTCCTTGTCTTCGCGACATCTGGTAGGGGTGCCCAACCAGAGAAAGCCCCCGACTGCAAGGATTGCTACCCGAGTTCGGTCTTCTGCCAGAAGGGCCCAAGAGAAGGAACGCTGCAACCAACACCATGGTGCAAGAAACAACGTCGCTTATCATCCTGCAGCAGCCCCGAGAACCGCAATCGTTCCGGCGAGGCCCCGCTGAAGACCCCGAAGAATGGTTGGAGGAGCTGGAGCGCGTCCGCATCTTCAACAGGTGGGACGACGAAGAAACTTTCCGGCATGTCTTCTTTTACTCAGAAGATGCTGCTCGAACTTGGTTCGAGAACCATGAGAGCTCTTTGACCGACTGGACTCAATTCAAGAGGGAGTTCCTTAAGACCTTCACTACCGTGGTGAGAAAAGAGCGAGCTGCGCTTTTCCTTGAAACTCGAACGCAGCACCCCAACGAAGGAGTCGTGATTTTCTTTGAGGAGATGAAGCGACTTTTTCGTCGTGCGGACCCTGAAATGACCGAGGAAAAGAAGCTCAGGTTTCTAATACGAGGAGGGAAGCAAGAGCTTTTTGCTTGTCTAGTCCGTAACCCTCAGAAGACAGTGGCGAATTCGCGTCTGAGGCGGCCGCGATGGAGAAGACGCTAGAAATTCGAACGAGGCAGTACGACCGCCCTGTCAACGCGCTGTTCTCGGAGACCATCGGTGCCGCAAATGGAAGCTCCGATACATTGCGAGAGACCATCCGAGCAGTGGTCAGGGAGGAGCTTCGGAAGCTTTTTCCAACGACGCCGCAACCTCAAGTGGCTTCCCTGACCGACGTAATCCGAGAAGAAGTACAAAACGCGCTGCGAACATCTACGCCGTCGGAAGCACCCCGCGAACCACAAGCCATGACCTACTCCTCGGCTGTTCGTCAACCCCGCCCTGCTCCAACCCGTCGTCAAGAGGCCGAGCCATACCGCCGTCCAATGCCGCCCGCCCGACGCCCTGTAGACCAATACCAGACGCCAAGGAAGACCGACGTGTGGCGAACGCCCGATAATCGCCCGCTGTGCTACCACTGCGGAGAGGCTGACCACATCTACCGTCGCTGTCCCTACAAGAGGCTCGGTTTGCGAGGGTTCTCCGTCGACGCCCCACGCCCCCGATACGGCCAGCGCCCTGCTGAGATCGAAGAATACCTCTCCAACACCAACCAAGGACCAGCCCGCTTCAACCGTTCACCGTCGCCCTACCCGTCTCAGTCACCGAACCGCCGCAGCACTGCTGACTGCTCACGTGGAAGGTCCCCCAGCCCACGCGGGGGAAACTAAAAGCAGCAACTTCGGGAGGTAAAGTTGCACAACGGCGGAAAAATGAAAACCCTCCAACGACGCAGCGACTCGCTGAAGACCATCATTCACGACATGCCCTCATCCCGACGACCCGACCTAGCCCTAACGAGACTCCTGAACACGACGACAGCTACACGGCGCGACGCGTACCCGACCTGACCGAGACGTCCGTTGAGAAGACGACGACAACGACGATGCACACTTCCCGACCGTCAACACGTACACGCAGAGATACGACGCCCCGACGAACCCGGAACTCGAGGAAGACTGCATCTGACGTCAAGGTGTCCATCGACGGCTTTGACGTAGTCGCCCTCGTAGACACGGGAGCTGACTATTCGGTAATGAGCGGACCATTTGCGTCTAAACTGAAGAAAGTTATGACCAGATGGGACGGTCCGCACATAGGCACAGCAGGCGGCCACCTCGTGACGCCAAGTGGAACGTGCACATCGCGCGTCACCATAGACGGCACAACGTACCCTGCGGCGTTCGTCATTCTGCCTAACTGCTCCCGCGACGTAATTCTTGGAATGGACTTTTTGATGGACAGCGGTGCAATAATCGATCTGCAGACCAAGTCAATAACTTTTTCCCCCAATCACTCCATGACGCCAGAACCGAACCCCGAACGACGGGCTGCTGTAAGGATTGCCGATGATCATGTCACCCTGCCACCCCGCGCAAGCTTGATGGTCGCAGTCTACTGTGAAGATGCTGCTCCTGACGTCGACGCTATCGTAGACACTGATCAAAGGGTGCTTCTCGACCGTGGTGTGTCGGTCGCAAGAGGCATTGCGCGCTTCAAGGAACTCCAATCCCACATTTTGGTTACTAATTTCACCGAGGAGTACCAGCATTTAAACAAGGGCGCGGCAATTGCATTCCTCGAAGAAGCGCAAGAAGCAAGTGACGTGATCGCGGTCGCCGACTTTGAACGCACACCCGTAGAAACCTTCAAGCTCCCGCAGCCCTTCGACGTGAATCCGGCGCTACCGCAAGAACAACGGAACAAATTATTGGCTTTGCTGCGTCGCTATAGCGAATGTTTTTCGTCGAGCGCAAAACTACGTCAGACCCCTCTAGCGAAGCACCGAATAATAACCGAAGATGGAGCCCGACCTACCCGACAGTCACCGTACCGCGTCTCTTCACACGAACGGGAAGCCATCCGGACTCAAGTCGACGACATGCTCAGCGACGACATTATACAGCCATCCAAAAGCCCCTGGGCTGCGCCCGTCGTACTCGTAAAGAAAAAAGACGGCACATTAAGGTTTTGTGTTGACTACCGGCGACTGAACAAAATCACGAAAAAGGACGTGTACCCCCTACCCCGAATCGACGACGCCCTCGACCACCTCTGCCACGCGAAGTACTTCACATCGATGGACCTGAAGACCGGCTACTGGCAAAGTGGACGAAAGAGACCGAGAGAAGACTGCATTTATAACCCCAGACGGCCTATACGAGTTCAAGGTGATGCCGTTTGGGCTGTGCACAGCACCAGCGACGTTTCAAAGAGTCATGGACACTGTGCTAGCTCGCCTTAAGTGGCACTCCTGCCTCGTATACCTCGACGACGTAGTGGTATTCGCCTGGACTTTCGACGAACACCTTGCAAGGTTGGATTCTGTACTCGAGGCCATTCGTACGTCGGGGTTGACGCTGAAGCCTGAAATGTGCCGTTTCGCATACGGGAAACTCAAGTTCTTGGGCCACGTCGTCAACGCCGCGGGAGTCCTACCTGACCCGGAAAAAACTTCAGCCATTGCGAACTTCCCAAGGCCGAAAGACAAGAAGGGCATGCGAAGATTTCTCGGGCTGTGCGCATACTACCGGCGCTTCGTCGCAAACTTTGCACGCATTGCAGAGCCACTCACGCTCTTGACGAAAGATAGCACCCCTTTCAGCTGGGAAAACGACCAAGAAAAAGCATTCTGCGAGCTGCAAAAACGCCTGCAAAGCCCGCCCGCGCTCGCTCATTTCGACGAAAATGCCGAAACGGAAATGCACATGGACGCCAGTGATATAGGCTTGGGTGCCGTGCTTGTCCAAAAGCAAAGTGGCTGCGAAAGGGTAATCGCCTATGCCAGCCGTGGTCTGTCGAAGGAGGAGAAAAACTATTCTGCCTCTGAGAAAGAGTGCCTGGCTATTATATGGGCGATTTCAAAATTTCGCCCATACGTGTATGGAAGACCATTCAAGGTTGTAACAGACCACCATGCACTGTGTTGGCTCGCCAATTTGAAGGACCCCTCTGGCCGTCTTGGGCGGTGGAGCTTGCGCCTGCAGGAGTTCGACGTTACAGTCGTTTATAAATCCGGCAGGAAACACTCCGACGCCGACTGCCTGTCCCGCGCCCCCGTCGACCCACCACCACAAGACGCTGATGAAGACAGCGCGTTCTTCGGGATCGTGACGGAGAGCGACCTAGCCGCCCAGCAGCGTGCCGACCCCGACTTACGCGTCATAATCGAGTACCTCGAGGGATGCAACGTTGCCGTTCCTAGGACCTTCAAACGCAGCTTACCAGCATTCAGCCTCAGAAACTCCGTCCTCGTGAAGAAGAATTTCAGCCCCAGAACAAGAGCGAATTACCTTCTCGTCATCCCCGCGGACCTTCGTGACGAAATTTTGGAAGCGTGCCACGACGACCCGTCTTCCGGACATCTGGCACAGCCCGCACTATTGGAAAAATTAAGGCGAGGTACTACTGGCCCGGCCTTATCTCTGACGTCACCCACTACGTCCGGAGCTGCCGTGACTGCCAGCGACGAAAAACGCCGCCGACAAGACCCGCCGGACTTCTGCAACCGATCGCCGTCCCTTCGAGACCATTTCAACAGATTGGAATGGACCTTTTAGGCCCGTTCCCTACGTCACGATCACAGAACAAGTGGATTGTCGTAGCGACAGACTACATGACGCGCTACGCAGAGACCGCCGCTCTTCCGAGGGGGACTGCACAAGAAGTGGCAAAGTTCTTTATAAGCCAAGTTGTGCTGCGACATGGAGCCCCGGAAGTCCTAATCACCGACCGCGGAACGGCATTTACTGCGGAGCTGATGCAAGGAGTATTACGCTACAGCAACACGGATCACCGAAGAACGACGTCGTACCACCCCCAAACGAACAGACTAACAGAACGTCTGAACAAGACAATCGCAGATATGCTGTCAATGTACGTTGACGTTGAACATAAGACTTGGGACGAAGTGCTCCCGTATGTCACGTTTGCGTACAACACGGCTATCCAGGAGACGACGCAGCTGACGCCGTTCGAGCTTGTCTACGGTAGAAGGCCGACTACGATGCTCGACGCAATGCTTCCGCATGTAGAAGACGACGACCTCAACGCCGACGTCCACGAATATCTTCAACGTGCGGAGGAGGCCCGCCAGCTCGCTCGAGTTCATATAACGGACCAGCAGCTGGTGGATGCGGGCCGCTACAACCTCCGACGCCGAGACGCCGAGTACCAACCAGGGGATCGTGTGTGGGTTTGGACTCCCATCCGACGACGTGGACTCAGTGAGAAGCTCCTGCGACGGTATTTCGGACCCTACCAGATTCTACGACGTGTCGGCCCTTACCTACGAGGTGATCCCCGATGGTGATTCCGGAACATCACGACGACGCACGCGGCCCGAAGTCGTCCACGTCGTTCGCTTAAAACCTTTCTACGGTCGATAACGAATTTTATTTTTATTTTCGGACTGTCGCTTATGTTAGCATCGGGTCGATGCACTCTTAGAGGGGGGTAATGCCGCGAACCATACATTGGGTTTGTTTATTTGTGTTTTGCTTTTACCGCCCGGCTGCGCCGGTCTGTGTTATCTCTGCGCCAAGGGAAGCGCATGTTCCATTCTTTCTTTCTGTGGCGTATGTGTTATCTCTCGTGATAGGGAGAGCATTCCGATCTAACGTGAACAGCCCAGAATAATCTTCTTGAATCTACTATGTTCTCGATGTGAATCGACGTTTCGAGAAACACGCGCGCCGAAAGATAAAAAGCCTGCAGTGCCGACGCCGGAGCATTCGATTCGACGACACTCGCCTGTGCAAGTCACTTTGTTGACCGCTGCTTCGCCGCCTCTGTATTCTTTTGAGTTGTTAGGGAGCACAAGTTCGCTCCAATAAACGTGTTTCTCATTCAAGACAACTGCATCGTCCTTGTCTTCGCGACCATATGAATGATCGAGGGTGATGTTAAAGAACAAAACGCTTCACTGACCGGAATCGAACCTGGGTCGCTCGCGTTATGAATCCAGCGTCTATCCGATTGCTTTATTTCGACATGGTACAAACTCAGCCTAACTTCAGACGACAACCAAAGAGTACGTCACAAAAAAGCTTCCCCTTCAACCATCGTCGTCGTAAAGAGAGGGGTGCATGATTTTTGGGTTACTGGTCTGGTGACAACTATACGAAATAGCTATTGAGCTTTGTTGTTAAGCCTACCTGACTATCTACCTTTGAAGAGTCTTCATTATTCGGATTTTGTGCGCTACCATTTCATAAAATGTTGTGGAAATAAAATACACTTGTTTTTGTAAATTGGCTACGTTTCGCTTTACCATACTTGTAGGGGTATCCTCGAACCTTTGTAAGGTATCACCTCTGCAAGGCCCCTCTTCAAGTTTGGGGAAAACTTGATATCTTAAAAAAAAAAAAACAGCAGCTCCTGGCTCAACAGCGGAAGGGGCCATATGTTCCGGGCTCGTGTGGAGGTTGCTGTCCTGCGTGCGCGAACTACCAACTTTAAGCCGTTTTCTTGGTCCCATCTGGAGAGTGAAGTCTCCCATTGCTAGCCCTTTCGGCCCTGGTGGTGTCAATAGACGCCATCACCTCAAAGTTCCTCTTACGCATACAGAACGCAACCAAAACGGCTAGTTTTGGGGGGAATTGCCCTTCAATTATGCCTATTGCGATAGATACCACTGTGTTTCATTTTTGTGGAGCTACTCGCTACAAAAAAGAAAAATTGGGCCCATCTCCCCGCGAGGGGGACCTCGAGTAAATGCGTCGCATAGGGGGTGGGTGTTATTGCGTTTAACGTTTAGTGTTTGGGGAGTTGGTGGTAGTGAAGTGCGTTGTATCAGCAGCTTCTTGACGTAGTTTGAATGATTCAAGGATATAAGGCGCGTGCGTAGCCTCCCATTCTGTGTTGGCTTTGTGGCACAGTGGGTAGAGAGCCCATGATACATTGCGTTCCCCCCGTCAGGGTCGAGGGATCGAAACCAGGGCGCCGATAGTATTTTTTTTATATAGTGTAGGGGGAGGGGTGCGGACTACGACTACGGACGTCAACGCGGGTGACATCGTGAGTTACTGAAATGCTCTGCATTTAAGAAAGCTCCGGTGAAGTCGAAATTACGACACCGAGGCTGAAAGAAATGGCGGGTCTCAGTTTTATTCCAAGCTTGTCAATCTATACATACGGGCACCACGAAGGTGATTTATTGTTTGTAGGTTGATACAGTCGTGAGGTTTAGGAAAATGTGCGAAGGTGATGTCGTGCTCTACATAAAATTTTTGTTGCCAGGTGTCTTAATTAATTTCATTATTATTAAATCTGGTTATTACTTTTTACTTCCAGCTCATTTCTTTGTGGGCTTATGGGACTCTAAAACTTCAGGAAAACACATTCAAAACACTGCTTTGCTTGAAATAAAAAAAATCAGGGCCGGAAGGGCTAGAGTTTTTTTGTCTGATAATGGCAGCTGCTTTCTGACGCGCCCAAGGTTGCGCCAAAAGTTTGAGATGATCCTTACAGCGTCGGCATGTTGGTGGGTGTTGGTGCATGACGTGCAGTAAGCTAAGGTAAGCCTCCCCTCGGGTGAGTTTCTGGTGTTGTGGTACGTAGGCACACCTTTTGAGACGGTGTTGTATTTGAAGTGCACTGAACTGCGGCGGCATTACATCTGGGTTACTTCCCGGCCGCGGCGGCCGCTTTTCTGATGGAGGCGAAAAGCAAAAACGCCCGTGTGTACGAGATTTCGGCGCACGTTGAAGATCCCCAGGTGGTGCAAAATTAATCCGGAGCCTCCACTACGGCGCGCCTCATCGCCTGCGTTGCGTCGGCGCGTTAAACCCTACAATCAATCAAATCATCTGGGTTACGGTGCAGCTGAAGATGAGGCAGGAGGGTGAATGCTCGGTTTGCAGCGTTTACTCGCCGGCTGCTGTCTCGTCTAGAGCTTTATGAAAGCTCTAGGGGGTGCAGGCGTTGCGCACCGGGCGTCAGCCTATTTTCCGAAAATAGGATTCAGCATTTTCGGACGATGTTGTCGCATACCGGAACGACGCTTTCGACTACAACATCGCCGTCATCAATCTAGAAGATAATCTTCTCTCCACTCGATGAAAAGGTGTTAGTCAAGTAAAGGATGTTCTCTTTTTTCACCTTTGCAGAAGCTGCTAGTTAGAGATTGTCGGCGGAACCGGTGTGTTATATATCATTTTCTGTATACGATGTGTGATAATCAGCCGCGTTAGGTACGGAAATAGCCAGTGCACATAGATAAAAATAAGCTGGTAGAGGCATCTCGGGCTGGTCGACGCAGTCCATAGTACGCAAAGTAATATTGCTAAATTTCGTTGCTCACAGTGGTGAAATGGCCTGTGGTAATGAGAGCAAGGTCGAGCAAAACTTGGAGTATCCGCTTGATAGTACGAATGAGTCGTTGTCTTAAGCCACTTTACCAAATACTCGCTTCAGCACTGAAGTTTTGAACACCAGAGCTGTTGTAGTTCGAGCCTTTTTGTCCGTCTTCTGAAGGTCGTGAGTCACACAGGGGTAGGGGCACGTTCCCAGGCCCGCCTCCGGCCTCTATCGGTGGATTTCGGAAGCCCCCCGCCGGCGATTGCAGTGGTCTCGCAAGGGCGTGTTCCTCTCCTTCCCGTTAAGGGACCAAGAAGCACAAGCCGTTGGAAGGGTTCCGAAGCCTTTGATGAGGTATTACTGTACCAATTTTTTTAGAAACTGTAGGTTATCATTTTCAATGTGGCCTAATTTTCACTAGTGAATGTTTTGCATCGATGTTGATCATTATTTTGTTGCCTCTTATTTTGTAGCAGCCAACAACAGAAATTAGACAGTAAGAATCCAAGGTGTCATTAACGAATTTTTCAAAAAAAAAAATGGCTCCCAGAAACACGAGTCACGTTTGCAAAACTAACAGTAAGGAGTTGGCGATACGACGCGGCTGCTAGGAATTTAGAAAATTTTACAACCCGCGAATTACAAAACAGCTGTGGTCTTCTCGGTTCGTCGCGTGTACACACTGTGGGAAACATCAACAGAACAATGGTTCGTCTGAATTCTTACAAAATAACATTACTGACGCGCCAAACATCACACACGTACTCATCGAAAAAATGTTGGAGAAGTGATCCGCCCGGAGCGAGCCGTTTCCAATACGCCGCATTCTGCGAAGTCACGCCAGAAGGAAAAAAATAGTGTTGTCTCTGCTTTAGAATTGTCGGTTATTCCACGGCGATCACGAATTACCACATAGTTTTAAGTTTTTGGTAGTTGATTACGATGTTATCAACTACTGCCGTTTGTCCACGTGAGCGGATTGAAAGAGCTCTCGCGGCGGGCAGCTGCCGCGGTTCTGATGACTACGATTGCTAGTGTTATTCCCTTTGTAACGGGGTAATGACGCGTCATTTTGACAAAAAAAGCAAATATATTTTTGTTTTATACTCCTCGTTTATTACTAGCGCTGCTCTTACAGCAGGTGCAAAGTACTTATTTTTTTATGTTACAGGAGGTAGCTGCCCTAGGGAATATTCCTTTCTGTTTTTCGTCCACCAGCACCCTAATCTTCTTTTCGTCCCCTCGACAGCCTTGAAGTCAACTCACTCTGTGCTAACCTTAAATCCTAGGGCTTGTGGGACCCGAATATTCCTCTCAAGTAGATTTGAATGGATACACTCGCATTCAACTAGTACTTACCGTATTGTTTCCGTTTCTTTTTCGGAGACCGCGCATACCCCATCATTTTTACGGTATACTCCACCACAAAGCTCTTAGTTCTCGAACAACCTGCTCTAGACTCAAAAAGCAAAGCAGTGCCCCTTAAATTATCCTAGAAATTTTCAATTCTGATGCCCAATTTCTCTGCCCTATACATCTCTAACGACATTTTACTTCTCATTTTTTGTCAATTTGTTTATTTCTCTCTGTGTTGCTTCTTCTTTTTGTTACCTCGCCAGTCTTTGATTATCCGGTGTTCTTTTCATACTCGTATTTCATCGTTAGCCTTCTGGTCTGTCTTAGACCCAGCGTGTCAATGCTTTTCATGTATGCGTACCTAAAAAATTAATCTATCCACTTCCGTGGATCCGTTGCTCACAACCTCCCCTAGAAACCTATTTTAATGTGAAACCTATTTTAATAGCGCTCGTCCGTGTCCCCTTCGTCCTGTGTCTTGCCTACTGCGCTATACGGTGTTTAAATGTGAGCTTCTCGAACCATGCGCTCCTAAGGCCAGGAGGCCACGCGTTCTCCGGTTTACTTCAAGGCGTGCTACAGCGTGTGAGTTTAAGCAGAGTACATGTGCGGCCTGGAGCCATTAGTCCTTTCCACGTTCTTCTCACAGTCTCACTACTTCATATTTGTTACACCCGCACAGAGCTCTATGCTTCATTATAGCTGCGTTTTGCTTTCCTTTACTCTTACGTTGCTCCACGCGTGTTGTTTTAAGTAGTTGTCCCCTTCGTCTATCCACATTCCCGAATATTCATATTCGTTGACTATGGGTAATTCGCCGTACTGGATTGACCCTGCATCAGTACTAGTCTCATGAAAAACCAATATTTCCGATTTTTTAGTGCTACCATTTCCCCCGAGTTTATGGCTTAATGGCCACTAATAACCATGAGCCATTGCATATCGCTCCCGTTGTCAGCTAAACGAACACCGGCGATCGCCAGCGACGATCAACGCCGTGGCTGACGAGGTTGCGGAAATGGAAACTAACGATGTCACCGTCGGAGAGGCGCATTCGGCAGGCCCGACCTCCTTTCCATTGGGCGGCCTTTTGGAGAGTGGTAATACAGGTGTCGAAGAAACACTAACCTGCATACGTTCAGCAAGAGAATTCTCTTGCTGGATCTTCTGAACGTCCGTGGTGTTTTCTGAGCAACTTCTGCTGGGCATTCGCCGCCTTAAAGAAAGCGCCTAACAAGTCATTCTCGTGTTCTTGCGCACATTTATTCAGCCATTGGATTTACGGTCTCATGTCCATGATATAAAAGTGTCACAAATTTTAGCTGCATTACTTTGAAAGAGCTAGACTCTGGAAGGTGATGAGCACGTTTGGGCAGTTTTTTGTTCAGCGCTCTTGGCCTTGAACCTGCGACACGTCACGGAACTACACAAAATGCTTTTTGCGCGTTTAGGAGCTGGTAATATAGAAAAATGCCTCATAAGGTCAACGAAAACGCCTCCTCCCCCTAAATCAGTGGTTCTCCAATGAGGGCCAAGCGAACCCAATGGTCCGCCAGGAAATTTCAGGGGTCCGCGAAGAGCACTCTAAAACTTTCTCACCACCATTTATTTCCTCTTTTTGCCAAACTGTGCTGCTATTATAAGGAAATGCGTCGCTGTATATGTCCCCTTAATTTTTGTTGGCGTAACACATCTTTTAGTGGCGGCTTTTTGCATAAAACGTCTGCTATGTAAAACAGCCACACCCTCAAAAGGCAGCATGGGTGACTTTTAGTGCAAAAGCAAAGCATTTGAGAATATGACATGCATTGGCATAAACTAAAGCTTAAAATTCCGGATGTTGAATATGATTGGCAGACTTCAGATGCTCGTGCAAATGGTTCACATTATTATGGTGGCCTAAACTGTTGATCCAAGGCCCCCCATCACTTTTGCCAACCAAAAGGGGTCCCCGGTTCACTCATGATGGAGAACCACTACCATTAGATGGAGGAACGTGTTGCGTATCCCTAAACAATCAGGGCACTAAAGGGCTTCTGGAAGTTACAAGAATTACATTGCTTGACTTCTAAGTAAATATAAAAGACGTGTGGCGGTCCGTAGTTGCGGTCTTCCCCAAAAGACAGGAGCGATGATCGTTGAGATTTTTTCTGAGATGTCATCACTTAGAAAAGCAATGTCTCCTGAATAAAGCATCGCTTGTGCTTTTGAATACACGATTTCTCTGCCTTGAAAAGTTAAGATATGTAAAACGATTCTGGCAAGTATTTGCTTTTTAGCTTGATATCCTAGAGGTTACAAGAAGCAGCACTGCTGTTGCACGTGGGTATCTTGGATCTTTCACGGCCCCAAAATTTCTTTTGATCTTCTCAAATTTTCCGCGATCGGCAGGACTGTAATCTTGGTCCTTTCACTGCCAGAAAACGTTCGCCATCGGCTGCACTTCATCTGTGGTACTTTGGATGCACCAAAAAATTGCGCCCACCTCCCCGCGAGGGGAACCCTGTGTAGATGCGACGCATCGTGGGGTTCACTTGGTGTTTCCGTTGGATTGATTCTGAAATCGCTTGAAACGTGTCGGGAACGCGTATGATTATTATGTTTTATGATTATTATTGTTTTATTGGCCAATCTTGGTGAATCTCTCTAAGTGGTATGCTTGGGGCTTCGCTGTCGCAACGACCTTTACTCCATCATTGTTGCTGTAAGTGGGAGCTTCTTTTCTTTTATTGCAACTGTTAATCATTGCCCCATCATGCATTGTATCAGTAGCATCTTGACGTAGTTTGAATGAGTCAAGGATATAAGGCGTGTTCGTAGCATTTGATTCTGTCTCGGTTTTGTGGCGCAGTGGGAAGAGCACCATGTACCTCGCGTTCCGCCCACAGGGTCGTGGGATCGAAACCGGGCGCCGATAACTATTATTTTTTTCATAGTGTAGCGGGAGGGGCGGAAGACAACAAGGCCGACGACGCTGCATGGGCAAGGCGAGTGAATGAGATGCAGTCGCATCTAAAATGTCCGCCATAGTTTGAACT
The DNA here is from genome assembly GCA_013339765.2 of Haemaphysalis longicornis. Taxonomy (NCBI): domain Eukaryota; kingdom Metazoa; phylum Arthropoda; class Arachnida; order Ixodida; family Ixodidae; genus Haemaphysalis; species Haemaphysalis longicornis. The sequence goes on along the minus strand of CM023451.1, from coordinate 207,371,833 downwards.
TATAAGACATGGCACTTTGGCTGCCCCGAAATTTCCGCCATCGGCTGCCTCTTGGCAATTTTACTGCCCAAAATGTACGCATCGGCTGGACTGTAGACTTGACAGTTTGGGTGTCATATATCCTCGCAAATTTCACTGCCCTAAACTATCCACCTCGCACTTTCATGGCTTCAAAATTTCCGCCATTGGCCTTGGTACTTTCGAGGCCCAAAATTGTGGAGTTCGGGCCTCCACAAGTTCGGGAGTTGGGGAGATGCGGGAATTGCGGGATAGTTGTGGAGGATCCCCACTTCTTGAAGACAACAAATCTGCCACCGGTGGTCCTCTCTTGCTCTCAAAAACAGGCACGTATATGGAAATCTAAATTTGAGTATAGGTAGCATGCACCGTGGTACTAACTTAAGGTTGTGGACTTAAAAGCTGGCTTGCGGGCTTGCTGGCGGCATCGCACAAACCTTACAGGCGTAATCGGGGAGGCGTAAACAGCCACATTTTTTTTGCTAAATATCAGCCACTTGCGGTAGTACCCGGGGATGCCCGGCTTGGCCATTATACGAATGACACTAATGGGTGTAACACGTGTTCAGTTATTTTTTGTTGTCATAATTGACTAGTTCATCGTGAAATAGTACACAATTAAGAACTCCTGCCTGCTGTTAATAGATGGGTTCCAGCAGGAGGCGTGTCGGGGTAAAGGGAAACGTCTGAAGCACGCGTTTTACTACAACTCTCACTAAACAAATTTCACAAAGATGGTGTGCTCACGCAAGTGAGTGAGTGAGTGAAAAACGTTTTATTTAGCCGGTGAAGAGAGAGTGGATACCTATTTCAGGCAGCCATGTGATGAGCGGACAGCCTTCGCTCTGGAAGCCAAAGTGTGTGGACATGCAGATAGCTGTTGGTCATCAGGTTCTTCAACCGGTCAGGTGTTGGAAGGGGGATGGAAGAGGGGGAGATTGAGGCTTTGCTTGCACTCTAATGTAATATGTGGAAGAGCGCCGGGTTGTAAAGAAAACTTTCAATCGGCAGCAGATTGCGCTAAGAACATACGATAGAGGCGGACTCGGTGAGGGAAGACATTCTTACCCATTGGAAGTGTTATATACGCACGTATGAACGATGCTCACCGGTCACAGTTGCATGGTAAATGACACGGGCGCCTACGGGATGACCATTGTTGCAGAAATTGCCAACAGATAGCGAGCGCTATGCGAACGCGGGAAAATTCAACTAAATTCCACGTCTACAGGGATGTAAATTTTAAAATCTCGCTGGCCTTTCTATCTGCATCTTAGGACAGAATCCTTAAACCGATTTTTGCGCAATGCATTGGGATCATTTGCAAGCAAATACGAATTGGATGTATTAACGGGCTCTGTGGTTATTGAGGAATGTGTAAGAATACACCGTTTTCCTGAAATCATGCTTGCTCTATTAAAGGGACACTGAAGTGATTTGTAAACAATGCGGGATTACGAGCGCAAATTGTAGTCCGGAGTCCCTAGGCCCTGCTTCGACCACTCTGAGCACGTTTACGCGAATTTATTTAGTAGAAAAATCAATTCGAAAATGCTGTCCTCCTTTCTGCACTCTCGTCCATTTTCTGTGGCGTTTTCGTGTGACGTCAGCAGGAGAGGAGCTGGCAATTGGCTGCGCTACTGCACGGCTCACCGACCTTCCGCGACCGAGTCAGTCGGCCCAACGTTTAGTCCGCCGGCCGCCGACGGGTCGTCGCAATTCGCTCGATCAGTTGAAACTAAGCCACAACACGTTTGGGAATGGGAGAATGTGCCTTTATTTACTTCGTTAGTTTGTACACTGTGTCTAGCTCCAAGTCAAGGTCGCTTCACACAAGCGCTGCACAAGCGCACATGCGACGCTTCGCTGACTGGTACGCCAGTAGGAAAATATAAGGCCCCTTGAAGGCGGAGAAGAGTCAGCGAAGTCAATATAGGTACTAAGGAAATAAAATCAACTGATATTTTTACCGTACAGCGTAAACCTATGCTGCGGGAAGCACTTTTTTGCGCTGGGCGAACAAGCACAGCGGTCAGCAGCACGACTACGCATCTGCGAACGCTTTTCCGTCTACGAAATGCAATTCCTAGCCGTGAGCTATTTCGGAAAGTCGGGGGACGCTTACTGCACGAGCGCAATACAACAAATAGTCACCTAAGCTGCTTGAAATACTAAAACTAAATAAAAGTGTAAACTGGTTATACATTAAATACCTTATATTTCAATCATCTTGCAGCTCCCGCGCGTGGCCTAGTGGTTTGGTGCGCTAGGTATGTCATCACAAGTGTATTGCCAGTCGCAAGTTCGAATCCTCGGGGGTGCATGCTTTTTTTTATATAACTTTTTCTTTTTTCGCCGATGTTTTCTATACTGAGTTCATCTTTTTTTTGGGCCACAACGTTCATTGCTCCACGAACTAGTCCACAGAACTCGCGCAGGCTGGCACTGGGCGCTAGCTAGTTCTCGTTGGCGTGCTGTTGCCATAAGCACCGACTGCTTGCGGGTACCGGGCACAGGCCACAATCAACAGACCCTTGGCCTGGTGCAAACACGCTTTTTACGATACAGGCATGAGTGAGGAAAGCTCCAAATATGGGGGAAAAGCGCATGTATTTGAGCGTCTGCGGGGATGCGGAGGGCGTTCATGCACTGCGTAGGCCTCGGCTAATGATGCTACGATTCCAAGCCGTCCTTGGAGGCTTATCTTATGCATTTTACAGCCGACAACATGGCAGAAGTGCGGTACTACGATTACTGGGATATTGAGATTGCCCATCCAACGACGCCATCGGATGTCAAACATCTTGTTTTACAGAACCAAAACCGAAACTTGTTTGATTGCTACCTTGGGCATCGTCCAATCACGGTGCCCCTCCTCCCAACGTCACAGCTTAGTTGGTGCGGCCGCCGCCAACCGCGCATGGCAGTTTTTCTTCTTTCGCGCTTTGAAAATAATTACCGATTTATCAACACCGGATAAACGATGAAAAGTGTGCTAATTTGAGCAGTCTACGCAGTGCAAGCAAAAACGGGAGCTTGACAAATTCACTTCAGTGTCCCTTTAAGTGGGTGCCACAGAAAAATGTTCCCGAACAGTGTTTAGGTACCTGAGTAAGTTACCTATCGCAACAAAAACCAGTTCAAAAGCTCAAATGGAGATAATATGAAGTTACGCTTGTTGGTGATGCATTGTTGCAGGCTGAGGTCGAGGCAGACACAGGACAAGACAAGAGATGGGACGAGGACGAGCGCTAACTTCCAACCAAGTTTATTGTGAGAATCAAACGAATATACACCCCCCCCCCCCCAAACACTAAACAATACACACAAACCACCCAAAGATTACACACTTGCCATGCGCGAACATTCTATAAACTCAGGAATTTCAACTCTTTATCACAAAGGCCGAGGGAGGGGGTGCTGACACATTCCGGCCCCAGTCTACAATTCTTTCCCGCTTCAATGATTTCGCGCGTGAGCAAACTTTTGTTTTTCCCTATCACAAAACGTTTTTAAAAATCAGGCTTACAACCACACGTGCTGCAGTGCATTGCGAGGAAAGCATCGCGACCGTTCATGACGTTACATGCGTTAAATGGCGTGCGACAAAAATATTATCTTAAAAACTGTTTCAGCGCTTTTCACGCTCTCCGTGGTGTAATGTTCAAACATTTCATCAATATTGAGCTCTGAAACGGTAATCACAATGTGCTCATGAAATTTGCAGCCGGTTTAACCAGCAGGTTGGCTAGCCGTGGACATCACCTGTTAGGACTTTTCGGCTCGTCAAGCGTGTCCTTTCTTAAAAAAACATTTGGCCCTTTTACCGGCATCGCAGGGCAAAATTCATATAACTGGTTTTCTGAATTTGTATAAGTAACATATGTTAGCAAAAATCAATTGCATAAATGAATCAGCGAAAGATTTATTGGAGAATCTGTATCAACACCCATTTTGTACCGGAATGCGGAAACCCCTCGATATTGTTGGTTAGGGCGAAATCTAAAAACTGCTTTTTAGGTATTTTTAGAGGCTACACATATCAGCAAAAAGCACATCGATATGTGAAAGGGTGGTCGAGATAATCACGAATTGACACAATTTCGCCCTTTTCCTCGGTTACGAGTGAAATTTCCGAAAATCCCGCCTTAGTGAGCCCCTACGCTGTGACGGAAATGCACTCGCGAAATTATAAGTCTCTAGACCAACCAGTTTTGGCTGGACGTTGATGAGTAAGTTATTCAGTGAGTCCGTCGGGCGCTTCTCTCCATGTGTATTTAGATTTATAACCATTCGGAGTAAAGCATGTGTGCTAGTTGGCGCGGGCGTATTTATTTATTTACTAAAAATACCTTACATGTCACATTGCGGGTGATTGGTAAGTGTCGCGACATATTAGGAGATAACATCAAATCTGCAATGAACTGAAGAACGGAGTAACAAATACCACGCCATATGTCAGCCAAGAGCAAAGTTACATTTCTGCATGAACAGAGATTTGCCGTTTTTCTCGAAATATTTAACTAATTGACTACGCCTTAAAGAGTTCACACTACCTCTAAACATTTTTCTTTTACTAAAGAGTGCCCGAAATGTTCGTAATTGACAACAACTGTTTATACAAAGTGACTTGACGATTGTTAAATCTAGAATTTTGCAGTCAGCAATTGGATCTATCATTTATCTTACGCGATGACTGCAATACGACGCCCGCTGAACATGTGTTTTGTTTGCGAGATACGGGCTCCCAATGCCAATATCCAGGGTGTCACAATTGACAGAACAGTGAACACCGGCCTAAGGTGCCCGTCGGAGTATTCTACAGTGTCAGTCATCAATGGCAACTTGGCAGAATGCTATTTTTGCTCAGTGGGAGCAATAGCGCTTTGGAATCCCGGCATACCAGTGGCGATAGAAAAAATACATTGCACACATTTCGGTGCAAAACAGGTGTATAGTTGACGCTTAGCTTGTTGCACTGCCCCGAGAGAGATGTAAAAAAGAATAAGAGGTTTCACCAGAGCAAAAGGTCTTCACGATTGCGGGTTGACCGTTGTAGCAGAGCAGCATAACAATTCTGGCAGTCGCGCATAGGGTAACTTGGAACTCAACCGGTGGAAAAGTCAGTATTCCTAGGTATAGATGCCAAAACCGGTCCTCGATCTGGGAAGTAAACACCGGAAACCCGATTTTCAAATTTGCAGGGCAATTAGACACCCTCAGTGAATTTTTACCTAGGTGACATTCCCAACAGCAGCAATTGCGAACGCTGTGGAAAGTATGAACGAAGATGAATTTACAAGGCGTCGTATGTATCTTTTTTCCGATGTGCGGCTGTGTCACCGGGTGTTCAAAAATGAAATCTATTTGCAAAGTCTGCGTTCTTCTGAAGTCTAAGCTCCATGAGTTTAACGCCGTTTTGGGATACAGTGCTTAGTAAGAGGGAGGAATACAAGTTCCACAAGAAACACCACCCCACTTGCTGCACAACAAAGCGTGTAGAGGTAGAAAATTGATGCCATGTCTTTAAGCTTCAGGTCTTCTTCTCGTTCAGCTACCATGCAGGTCTCCAGTGGGGCCACGTCCCGCTTCTCTAGGAATTCCGCGGTACCGCTTTCTCGGAGCACCAGCACACTGAAAAAGCCACAAGAAAAGATTATTTGGGGAATAAATCTAGCATATGTTTGTTTTATGCTCCCAGACACGCACACACGCAGTCGCGCTGCACAGCTTTTTCGCAGTTTAAGCATAAAACTAGGTCAGTAAGTCAACTACGTTTGGACTCCTTGAGTTCCTTGCTTAACCATGAGTTGGCGGTTTACCCATCATTGTATTTAACCCCTTTGCGAAAAAGAAATTCACATCACCAGCCAAGGTCTTTCACACCGTATTTTGCAAAAACAAATCCCTATAAATTTTCTTTTTTCTCCCCACACAGATTCTCAATGAAACTCCTTGTAAGAGCATGATCGCCTTGTACAGCACGTATATTTGCCGATTGGGTATACGTCCCTTCGTAGCCCAGCGTATATTTCCATTTGGGCTCATTTTGTTATTTATTGCGTTCATGAAGTGGCAAAGTTTACCGTTTTGCTCATTGTTGTGATTGCCCGTCCTGCTTGTTCCACGGATTGTGGTCCGCAGTATGTAATAAATAAATAAATAAATAAATAAATAAATAAATAAATAAATAAATAAATAAATAAATAAATAAATAAATAAATAAGTAAATAAAAATAAATAAATAAATAAATAAATAAATAAATAAAAAATCAAGAAAATCTTGCGCGAAACAGGGACGAATGACTGCCACTTCCCACAAGAATACCTGAGCACACCATGCACGAAGGGCAATTACAACATAATTTAGGAGACGCAAAATTATTTCGCTGAAATTAACGCATAAAACCAGAGGTTACTGCATGTCACGGAGTTCTAACAGAAGAGATAGCGCCAGAAAGAACCCGTTGAAAAATTCCTTTTCCGGAAATAAACAGAAAAGGCGCTCTTTCAGCATAAATTTGGTTGTAGAAACGCGTTTGTAACGACAAAGTGTCAAAAGAAAAAAGTCACATTCAAGTTACGTTTGTGAATACGGGGGCAAGTGAACTCGTTTCTTTGGAGCGCTGTGTAGTGCCTGAGTTGTTGCGAAAGCTGCAGGCGCAAATCACGCAGTTTTTCACTTTTAAAGAAGTCCTTGCAGGTTGAGTGCACCTTCCATGATGTTTAGCATTCTGGTTTCGTTTCTGCTTCATTCACGCGAACCTTAACTCCAAACCTGCATGTAACGAAATCCTGGATTTAATGAAAAATTGCTAGTTTTTGTCAACTTAGTTATATCCTGGTTTAACTGTAGTAATGAGGGTGAGGGGGCGGTTTGATTAGCGCAGTTACAATGGATTAGGGGGGTTAGCGGAGTTGCATTACAACAGGGATGCCAAGCTTTTATATTGCCTGATATTTCAAACCCTGTTTTCACTTTAACGACTATAACTACAAGTGCAGTGTGACTATTACGAAAAGCTTAGGCAAAAGTCGTTCCTAGCCAATGCGTAACGCCAACGTATTCTTCGCGTGCGCCGAGTTGTGCAACAACGATTTGTGGCTCCATGCTTCGTCAAATCAAAGCATCCGAGCACGATACGCTTTTAGTTTTGCTGTACTTTTTGAACATGTAGTTAAATGTCTGAAACGAAGAAGAGACGTTATTTAGAATGGTATAGGCAAGCACTCACACTTTCTCAATGCGTCGTCGAATATCGCAGTTTATGCGTCTGCTCATATACGATCCAAACATGTAAGATGTCACGTGTTCCTTTCCAAAGTAGAACTCGCCAACTTGCGTCTGTGCGCAGAATTTCGTTGCCTGCCGCACCAAAAATACAATATAAAAGTGCAGTGTTAGACCTCTGAGTACATAGGAACCACAGAACTGGTACTCTCCTACCCAGAGCCATAATCGTCGGGCTTCATCGACTATTATTGAACTTGTGGCGCAGATATCGAAAATTAAGGATGGCTGACCGTCCTAAAATTGGGAATTGGTTTTCATGCCAGGTAACGAAAACGCCTGTGATTTTTTTTGTGGTGAAAAGTCGAAATTTTCGAAACATGCTTGAGGCTCCACCACGATGCACCGAAAGTTCTGGACTTTTCATATCAAACTGCATTTCATCATGCACGGAAGCACGCAGCGTACGTGCTATAACCAAAAAAACATTCAGTGTTTTACCTCTGCCTGCCTGAGGCTCCCATGGAGAATGACTATGCAGTCAGGCCAGCACCTTTTTTTAGATCGCTTTACTGCGCTACACATTACAAAGTCAGTCATCGCGTCGCAACGACCACCAGCCGCCTCCGCTACACAGGGTGAGCCTTTCCTATCTCTTCGCTTTCTCGAGCTTCCCCGCTTCAGTACTACGTGAGATGCCAGAGTGAAACAATTTCTTCGTCTTCTCGTTATCCCCCAGCCGCGGCTAGGCTGTCTGTGCATGCGATTCAGCGCAATGGAACCACGTGACTAAGTGATGGTTTAACGGCTGATATACGAAAACGCTGTGCTGACAGAGATCACACGAAAGAAGGCTGTGGAACACGCGATGCACGCGAACAGAAGCCGTTCTTTGACGACACTTGGTTCCTCAGTCTCGCCGTCGATGGCGCGTTGACTAGGCTATGTTTTCGCGCCCTTCAGCGCAAGCCAAAGGGCGAATCCCGTCATCCCGTAGGTATGGCTTGACGTCAGATTGCAAAGGATACACTAAAGGGACGCTTTCTCAAAACATTGTGGGCACAGTCCTTCCTTTCTCTCGTGATAACTAGGTTTAGAAGTACGAAACTGGAGCCATTCCAAGTATTGTTGGTGCCTATAAATGTACACGCAGTACCAACTCCGTGACTTAGATCACGACAAAACGCTTATGGCATCTCCCGTACCGCCGTTAGAACCATTACTTTGCTTATCAGTTCTTTCAGCTTACCTTCCATCAGCTAATCAGCTTACTTCCTCAAGAAACGAAGCTTACTTGCAGCTAACCAAGCTTTTTGGAAAGGTTACAGAGCTGGAGGGCGCTATATGTGCAGGAAACCTGCCCAAAGCCTTATCCGTATTTAATTCGTACTTGTTTTTTTTAATTTGTTTCGCGAGCTTGTGCATGACATCATAGTGCGTACCTCGATTTGGGCGACGCGCAGGGCATTAATGGTGACTGCTTTTCCCTGAGCAATTTGAGTGAGGACGTCTTTAGGGTAACCAATAAGGCCATGGAGGGCGGTTTGGTCTCGTTGAACCCTGCTCCACACGGCACGTTGGGCTTCACCTGTATGCGTCTAAGTGACGGTCATGTAAGAGAAAAAAGCAGTGTAACATGGGCAAAACAAATGTTAGAGATAACTGCTCGCGTATAAGGTGTACACTTATAAGGATATGATTTTTATTTTTTCAAATATATTCATGCCATTGCGCTATCGCAGTAGCATTAAGACATTGATGAGCTCATTGCTCGACTGTTGTGAAAAAAAATTGCCAATACGTGATCTATGAAATAGTTGATTGCTACATCTAAACAACTACTAAAACATACGGACTACCATGTGCCTCCATTTGCGGACCTTCATGCTAATTTAAGCAAGGTATTACTTGCTTCCCTTCAATGACCGTATGATGTATCATTATAGAATATTAGATGCGACGGCATCTCATTCACTCGCCTTGTCCCTCCATACGGCGTTGTTGTCCGTCCACACCCCTCCCCCATTCTCCTCGCCGCGCGAGCTGCGCTCTTCGCCGCTCACCCCCTCTCCGCTCCGATAGCGAACACTCTCTCGCGAGGGGCATTGGATTGGATTGGGTTGGCTTAGATTGGATTGGATTGGATTGGATAGGATTTGAATTGGATTGGATTAAAGTGAATTGTGTTGGATTGTGTTGCGTCATAGCCGCTGCAGGGGGTTCACGGGCACGTTTCACGCGATGGGAGAATCAACCTAACGGAAACAACAACGGAACCCCCTATGCGTCGCATCTACACAGGGGTTCCCGCGAGGGGAGGTGGGAGTAATTTTTTTTATTTCTGCGTTTTGCTACGCTACAAACCTTAGATGAGGGCTGTTTATGATCATAAGTGGTATGTAAAAATATTATCAGCTCAAATGGGTACTCTGGTGTCCTTTCCGCTTTCGCAATATCTTTCTCTTTTAGTGCTAGGTGAAGGAAACTTTCAAACTCACAGTGTACAGTCATCACTAGCAGCTGGATGATTACGCAATAAAATTGCACGTTTGAGGCGCCTAAGATAGCCAAGCCAAAACAACTTTTTGGGGCCCCAATGTCGCAAGTATAGGCAAAATACATTTTTACATGAATGCAAATAACTTCAAACAAAGATGCGCGCGGCCTGTAACTACGACGGGAAAACCAAAAACGTTATGGTTTATTATGGCACAAAGGCGCCAACAGTTCAATATACCCGTTCAATTTCCACATAAACTGCTGAACTAATGAAACATTGTGATTCTCCCAATCTCGAGAGTTGCACTGCTAACATTCCTTTTTCAATGGCCACGGTCGCTTGCTCTAACGTCGCACGTAATCAAACAGGCTTGAAAATAAATACTTGAGAGCTGAAAATACCGATTGGTAAAAACGCTATTTTGTGTCTGCCTGACGAGATTAAATTATGACACGACAAAAACAGATAATATAATTAACGCAAAAGCGACGGTGATTTATTAGAGTTTCACATGTTCTTACATTACGACTGTTAAGTATATGTAACTCTCGCATTTTCCTCACACGTATTATCTGCATTGTGCAAGAAAGACTTTCCAACATTGCCAAACAGTTGAAAACATTTAAAGTATATTTTTCAAACGTGTTTAGCAGTCGAATATATTTTGATGGGAAAGTATTTTAGATCCCGTCGGTAATATGGTGTAAAGATATGCAGCTGCGCAGTGATGTTTCGCCATTGGCTCTTAATTCAATGTTGAGGGATCTGCTAACAAAGGCATGTTGAATTCTCAACCGTTGCATTGAAAATTGAGTTGGATTAGAGTATACTTCTAGAAACTGGGGCGCGACTGCACATGTTTGAAGAAATCTGTTTGGAGAGTATGCAGAACGTAATGTAAGAATCAATGTGAACATTGTTGAAGCAATAGCAAACTACACCATCTCGGGCTTTTTGTTATTGAGAACAATGTGCCTGGTCACTCAGAATAGGCTTTCCATTTCACTACTGCTAGCTGTTGCCTTTCGGAAGCTGGTTCAACTAGAGGACAAGGTTGAACGAGAGGACTAGGTTAAACTCCAGAAAGTTGAGAACAGCCTTTGTTGCACGGTGACATGAATAACGGTCTGAAACTGCGCTCGTAAGCGATTCTTGGGGCTAAATGGAGCTTGGGGAGTAACTTAGGTTTAATTCTTTCACTCCAATCGACGTACAGCAACTGTTCCTCACCATGGCGGAATGCTCGTTTTGCGCTACGGCGAGCGTTTACAGTCCCTCTCTTACGTGGTGCCGCCGTGCGTCTTCAGGTACAGAGCCAGTGGGTATCGCATAGACATGCTTTCGCACCAGGCTCTCTGTGAGAAACGCCATACGCTGGTCAATGGTTACAATGGTCAATGGTTACCGCTCAACGAAACGCCGGTCAATGGTTACTGGTTCAGGCGGGTATATCCTCCGATTTCCTTCTCCTCCATTACCCCTCCCAACCAAATTTGGCGCTCAACCTTCGTATTCTCCCTCTCCCGTCAAACATTTCCCCTGTCCTTTATGCAGGTCGTCGTCATGCGGCCGCCCAGCATCATTCTCTTGTTTTCGCTACCCTGGGAATTGCTTACACAGATGGCTCATCCGTGGCGCCTCGAGACTCGTGCGGTTACGCTTTGTACCACCCTAACCTTGCTGTACCACCCTGACCTTCACCCTCCGGAAGCAATGTCTCTTGATGTTCTCGCCATTGCCCATGTCCTTCAGTCCTTTGCTTTTCTTCTCCCCGTCCCCAAAGTGTTTTCTGACTCTCACGCCACTATTATCACTACAAAATTGCTCACTACCTTCTATCCTTCAACAGGAGGTCGAACGAGCGGCCTCCGCTCTACAGCCATCCACCGTTTTCCTCCGTTGGGTCCCTGCACAATCCGGGAGGAACGGCAATGAGTTGGCGGATCAACTCGCCCGTGAAACTCTTTACCGGGCACCGTTGATCCCCTGGCCCGGGCCCCCGGAAGACGGTGGGAGGCTCTCCCTGCGCCGTACCATCAAGGAGGTCTACCTTCAGCTCCATCTACACAAACGCCTCTACCCGCCTCCTCACCCATCACTCACTGTAGCGGAGGCTCGACTCCTCCGGCACATCCAAATGAATGCCCTGATCACTCCCTCCCGCTTATTCCTCTATCGCTATAGGTCTGACCCCTCTTGTCCCAACTGCCCCACTGCCTACGCTGATGTACCTCACTGCCTATTCTACTGCCCGGTGGCTCAGCTATACGACTCGTATCCCTCTCCATCCCTTTCCATCACCACCTGGACCGACTGGCTTTGCTCTGAAGGGGAAGAAGAACAGCGCAGACTGGTCACCGCGGCGGTCGACATGCTCGGCCTGTAGCTTCGGCCGAATAAAGGTATTTTCTACTCTACTCACTCAGGAACAGGAAATAAGCTTCCGGGATCAGAGAACGAACTAGAGTAGAAGATGTCATAGTTCAAATAAAGAAAAAGAAACGCACTTGGGCTGACCATATAGTGAGACGAACCGACAACTGGTGGACAGTTAGGGTAGAGGAGTGGATTCTAAAAGGTCGGTCATTAACCTGATGGAAGGATGAAATAGGGAAATTTAGTGGCCAAAAGTGGACTCGAGCGGCGCAGGACAGGAGCGGATGGAAGTCACTGGGAGAGGCCTTCGCCCTGCAGTGGGCCTGAGCAGGCTGTTGATGATGATGAGAGCTATTCTCCTCCACTGAGCGTCTGTAGTTAGCCAAGCGTCGGCCTTAAATATGTTACTGTTTGCTTTTTAAAACCACTGCTACCTGTGTATCCATTATAAGTCAACTTTCTGTTTATATAGACTGCTAACCTGTCCTCAGATCCTTTGTCTTAGAGTTAGTGTGTTTTTGTTCATTTTTATAAGGTTTACCTTCATGTAGCGTGATATAGAGCTGTCCTTGAGCAAGTAGACCTTGAGGTAAGGCGTAGCGGCGATGTCAGCCATGCTGTTGATCTTTTTCACCTCGTTCTTCACCATAAGACATGCGCGTAGCTGGCCAGCAAATGCGTTCATCAGTACCAGCATGGCGAGCCACCAGGCGGTGCTGATTAGCCGTAGGGAAGTGGGCTTCGGTGTTCTGGAAGATGCTGCAAGACAAGCAGCGCGGTTATATTCAGGGTGGGCACTCCATGCGCTCCAACGTCGGGTGCTACTTCAATGTTTATTGGCTCGAAGCAAAGGTCGAAGCACTAATTATTGATACTGGAGATAAATGGAGATCTGCTTTTCTGTGAGGATCGGTATAGGTATTACATCCTTAATCCTGACGTGCCTGAGCGTTTTATCTGAAAATAGGGCAGCGCAATGTTGAATGTATCACACATAAATTTCACATGATAGTGAGCCCTACATATTGAGCAAAGACGCTGGATACCGATAAGGCAATTGATGTTCTTCATAATGACGGAATACACATAAGTGATGATGCTGGTCGTGTGCGTAGTGACTACATCACCGTAAAGTTTCGAGATTTTCGTCGATGTTGGAACGAGCAATGAACACAACTCAGAAAAAAACACTTGAAAGCGTTGCGCAAGTAAACGAGCAAAATTGTGTCCTCGTTGCTGCATCGTCGAACGGAGGCAATTCTGGTGACAGCAAACGGCGTGAGAATGCCGCGCTCTTCCTTACATTATATCCTATTTATAGTCATTTGTCAAAAACTTTACAACGTTTCGGAACGTTATCTCCCGTCTCTTTAACGTAGAGCCTCTTCTTGTGTTGAGGTACACTTTAGGAGAAAAGCCCGGCATAATTCGCCCTGGAGAAAGGCGTCAGGCGTATCTCTAACACCACCACCTTTGAATGAATGTTATGGGCGTATAAATGTCTATAAAGTAAATTTGCCAAGTTATTGTGATGAGTGGCTCGGAGGGGGCACGGTGAAAGTAGTGGAAGAAGATTTCACATCGCGGGAGACACCAAGTGGCCGCTGGGAAAAAAGACGCCACGAAGAAGAAGAAGACGAGGGCGTGGTGCGAGCAAGCGCTGCGAACCCGGGAAGTGCAGGGCGACCGAGACAGGGCACGGTTGGACTGGGCATTCCCACGTCAGACGTCCGGTCGACGTGCCGTCCGCTACGAGACCGTCGCCATCGGTGACCAGGCGAGCTTCCGTCTGGGTGCGGCTCGGGCACGAGTGATCGCAAGGCTCTGCCGCGTCGTCACGTTCCGGCTCGAGCCAGGGTTCCTGCTGCTGCGAGGCCGACGTTCGTGGTGCGTCAGCGGCTCCATGCTCCTGCTCGGACCGCCGGGTTGCTAAGTCCTGGCCACGACTTCCGGGCCTGGTGTGCTTGGTCGCGGAGGTGTTCCGGAGCGTCCCACACCAGCTCGTTGGTGACCTGTTCGTGAAGCGGCCGGCCAAGTTTGCGGCCCACCCTCGACGACCACTGCGCCCCAACGAGACATACCTGTGAGCCGTGCTCAACGCAACTGTTTTGCGGGTCTAGCGACAGCCACTTCCGTGGGGGAAAGAAACCGACCCCGTTTTGCGAACATTTCGTTTTTTTGAGTGACCTTCATTTCCTTGAGTGGCTAAATATGTTGTAAATACATTCCGTCCTGTGTGTGCGTCCGGCATTCCTCTCATTGGGTTCTGCACGATCCTAGCGTAACAAAAGTGGCGAGCCTGCCAGGATCCGCCCATTAACAACCGCAGAACTGAGTTGGATGCCGAGCGCATATTCGTGACGTGAGTGTACTAACAACATGGATGTGGAGAAATTATTGGAGATAGGGACGCAGCTAGGACTCTCGGGGCCGGAACTTCGGGCGTGGATCGACACGCAACGTGCGGAGCAGCGTGCTGAGAGGGCGGCTGAGAGAGAGAGGCTTAAGGAAGCTGCAGAACGAGAAAGAGAGGAAAGGCGAGAAGCCGACGAAAGAGCTAGAGAAGCCGCCGAGAGGGCAAAAGAAGCTGCGGAGAATGAAATGCGAATCCTCGAGCTGAAGATCCGTCTTCAAGAAGGATCGCGAAACGCCGCAAATGCCACTGCCGACAGTGAAACTAGCCCCAATGTATCAGTGATGAATCCGCAAAAGCTCCTACCCCTATTTGACGAAAGGCGCGATGATCTTCACGCGTATCTTCAGCGCTTCGAGCGCGTGGCAGCTGGACAGGGGTGGGCCCAGGACAAATGGGCCGTTGCACTCAGTATGTGCTTGTCCGGAGAAGCACTCACCGTGATTGGGAGGATGACTGCGGAGGAATCACTGGACTACAGCAAAGTCAAAAAGGCATTGCTGCAACGGTTCAAGTTCACTGCCCAAGGATACCAAGAAAAGTTCCGCAAAGCCCGGGCAGAAGATGGAGAAACGGGAAGACAGTTTGCAGCCAGGCTGTCGAGCTACTTTGATCATTGGGTTGAGATGGCCAATATTTCTAAATCTTTTGAAGGCCTCCGCGACCTCATGATCTCGGAGCAATTTTATCGCTGTTGCCATGCAAAGCTCGTGGTGTTTTAAAAGAACGCGAGTGCAACAGCTTGGATGGGTTAGCGGATGTTGCGGACCGCTTCCTGGAGGCACAGAACCTCTCTAACCTAGGGAAGGTTCCAAGTGACGCGCCGGAAGGTCCGAAGGGTGCGGCCGACACACCGAGAAAGGCGGCACAGAAGTTCTTCTTGTGCCATCGTCCCGGACACCGCGCGCAGGACTGTCGGGATGTGCCCAAATACAATATAGTTTGCTCTAAATGTGGCAGACAAGGCCACAGGGCAGATAATTGCCGGAGCAGAACGGGAGGCAAAGGTCAAGCCGCTGCGTGTGCACTTAACAAACTCCCGAGCAAAGCCGGAAAAGTAAAGTCCAGCATTTCCAAGCCATCTGACGTGGCTAATGATCCCCACTGCAAAACCACGACAGGAATTCACTTTCCTAGTAGAGGGGATGCCAGTTGTTTCAGGACGAGTGCTAGGTAAAGCCGCTAGAGTCCTCAGAGACACGGGAGCAACACCGCCATCGTCCGCCGGGACATGGTCAACGATCATTGCTTGACCGGGAAGACATGCCGAGTTCTTCTTGATGGATGCATAAAAGAACTACCGGAGGCAAGAATTCAGGTCCGCACGCCATATTTTGTGGGAGAGGTGATTGCTGCCTGCATGAATCATACCATGTATGACCTGGTGTTCGGTAATATCCCATGCGTCAGGGAGCCTCACCAGTCAGACCCCGATTGGGTGTGTGAAGG
Source organism: Haemaphysalis longicornis (assembly GCA_013339765.2). Taxonomy (NCBI): domain Eukaryota; kingdom Metazoa; phylum Arthropoda; class Arachnida; order Ixodida; family Ixodidae; genus Haemaphysalis; species Haemaphysalis longicornis. The sequence continues at coordinate 207,355,846 of CM023451.1, read as the reverse complement.
CGCTGGCGACGAGGCAACGGACACGAACGGCATGGGACAAACACCGTCTTCTGAACCTCTCAACCTAATTTCTGCCGTCGCGAGAACTCAGGAGATGAAAGCATCGCCTTTAAAGGTGTCTCCGATCACGCACGCCAACATCAACAGAGATAAACTCGGGCAGGAACAACGCAAGGACCAAACTTTGAGATGTTGTTACCGGAAAGTTGGGAAGGAGTTCGCTCCGGAAGAGGAAACTACTATACCTTCCTCGAAGACGAAGACCTCTTATACCGGAAATACCACTCGCAACTGGGAGGACATTCAAGCAACTCGTAGTGCCGAAAGCGTTAAGAAATTCTATCCTTCGCATCGCACACGAGAGCGTCATGGCTGGTCATCAGGGTGTACACAGAACAGCCGATCGGATTTTGGAAGAGTTTTATTGGCCGGACTTACAAGGGGATGTCAAACGTTTTGTGCGTTCATGCGACATCTGCCAGCGGACCACGCCAAAAGGGAAAGTCGGCGTAGCACCTTTAGTCAACGCACCCCTGATCGGACGCCGTTCCAGCGGGTCGCAGTCGACCTGATAGGACCACTGTCCCTAAGTCGGAACGAGGGAACCGTTACATCTTAACCCTCATTGACTTCGCTACCCGATATCCCGACGCAGTAGCACTACCTGCGATGGACGCTGTGCATGTCGCTGAGGCTCTCGTGGAAATTTTTTCCAGAGTTGGAATACCTCAAGAGATGATCACAGACCAAGGTGCCAATTTTACTTCCGACCTCATGAAAGAAGTAGGGCGTTTACTGTCCGTCAAGCTTCTCCGCACGACTCCTTACCATGCTATGGCTAACGGCCTCGTAGAGAAATTCAATGGCACACTCAAATCGATGGTCAAGAAAATGTGCCAAGAAAAGCCACGAACATGGGATCGCTACCTTGCACCACTACTTTTTGCGTACCGTGAGGTGCCGCAAGCCAGCACGGGCTTTTCTCCTTTCGAACTAATCTACGGACGCCACGTGCGTGGCCCATTGACTGTTCTAAAGGAACTTTGGACTAACGAGAACATTGACGGCGAAGTGCGAACTACTTATGGCTACCTCGTTGACCTTCGTGACCGGCTAGAGGAGACGTGCCGACTCGCGCATGAGGAGCTCCAGAAGGCGCGCATCAAACAGAAAAGATACTATGACCGCAAATGTCGCTCCAGGAAGCTCCGTCCCGGCGATAAAGTTCTTATTCTCCTACCCACCGACTCAACAAACTATTGATGCAATGGAAAGGGCCGTTCAAAGTGCTCGAGGCCAAGAACGACGTTGACTACTTGATCGATCTGGGTGGAAAGAGCAAGGTATTCCACGTGAATATGCTGAAGCTATACGAAGACCGAGAACCTTCGCCTCCGCCTCAGGCATCAGCTGCCATTACAGCCAACGATGTCTCATCTGATGCAGAGAACGGGGACGACTGCGAAACAGAAAATGTTCTTCTGTCCGTACCGCTCCACAGTACCCAGACAGCTGCAGACGTCAAGCTCTCTTCTTCTCTTGACGAGAGCCAAATCACTCAAGTTCGAACGTTGATCCAAGAGTACGCAACGATATTTTCAGATTTGCCGGGCAAGACTAACCTTGTCACCTGTTCGTTGAGTCTGACGTCAGACAAACCGGTGCATATTCCCCAATACCCCATACCTCTCGCCTTACTCGAAGCAATTGAACGTGAAGTTCAGGAGATGCTGCGAATGGGCATCATCGAGAAGTCGCAGTCATCTTATCATGCACCCATTGTGGTTGTTCGGAAGCCTGACGGCACCATCAGGCTGTGTATTGACTTCAGAGAGCTCAACAAGATTCTCTTCCCGGGCGGTGAACCAATTCCCTGAATTGTTGTTCAGGCGCTTGTTAAGTCCAAAAGGTTCTTTTCGAAGTTTGACCTAACAAAAGGATAGTGCAATGGCTAAGGACAAGTGCCAAAAAACGAAGCGAAAACGAAACGTCAGTAGTCAGTCTATTTTTCCGGTATATGCCGTTTGGTATTAAGACTGCACCGGCTGTCTTTGCTCGTCTCATGAGAGTTGTTCTGGGCGACTTGGCGAATGTCTACCATTATTTTGACGATGTAGTGATCGCCACGGATACATGGACAGAACACCTTGATGCGCTCAGGCAAGTCTTCGAGCCAGCAGTCAAACTTGAGCATCAAACCTAGCAAGTGCGAAATCGGGAACACAGCATAACATTCCTGGGACATCAGATTGGTGGCTTCCAGTTAAGCCAATGCTCCAGACCCTGGAGAAGATCCTTGGTTCTAAGAGACCCTCTACCAAGAAAGCTGTGCAGTCCTTCTTGGGTTGGCTAATTACTATCGGAAGTTTATACCGAATTACGCGGCCATTGCTAAGCCCCTAACGGATCTTACGCGAAAAGGACAACGCAACATCGTCACCTGGGGTACGATGCAAGAAGAAGCGTTCAACACCTTGAAGCACTGCCTCGCTTCTGCTCCCATACTTCACGCACCTGACCTCACTAAGCCCTTTGTCCTCCGTACTGATGCCTCGAACACGAGCCTCGGGGCCGTGCTTCTGCAAAGTGATGATGAGGTACTGCACCCGGTAGCTTATGCCAGCCGCAACCTGTTGCCGAGAAACACGGTACTCGACAATCGAGCGTGAGTGTCTCGCATTGCTCTGGGCAGTACAGAAATTCCACATTTACTTGTACGGCAAGCCATTCATCATCCAGTCGGACCACCAGCCCTTGCAGTACCTTCAGACGGCTAAACACGTGAACAACCGAGTCCTGCGCTGGAGCTTGGCGCTACAAGAATATAGTTTCACTGTCGAGTACATCAAGGGAACCGACAACGTGGGAGCGGACTACATGAGTAGAGTTTAACTGTTCTAATGTGGCAGCGATTTCTAAGGAACGACTACCTTTACAACTATATGATTACCGGACTTTTTTCACACCCTATCATTTTGTGTGTATGTACTGTGAACTGCAATATCAAGCGCATCGGGCTCCGCACTTCACTGTGGTAGAATAGTTGTTCCCCAACAACTTTCTTAAGGTGGGGTGATGTGATGAGTGGCTCGGAGGGGCACGGTGAAAAGTAGTGAAAGAAGATTTCACATCGCGGGAGACACCAAGTGGCCGCTGGGAAAAAACACCACGAAGAAGAAGAAGACGAGGGCGTGGTGGAGCAAGCGCTGCGAACCCGGGAAGTGCAGGGCGACCGAGCAGGGCACGGTTGGACTGCACATTCCCACGTCAGACAATCGGTCGACGTGCCGTCCACTACGAGACCGTCGCCATCGGTCACCAAGGCGAGCTGCCGTCTGGGTGCGGGCTCGGGCACGAGTGATCGCAAGGCTCTGCCGCGTCGTCACGCTCCGGCTCGAGCCAGGGTTTCTGCTGCGGCGAGGCCGACGTTCGTGGTGCGCCAGCGGCCCCACGCTCCTGCTCGGCCTGCCGGGTTGCTAAGTCCTGGCCACGACTTCCGGGCCTGGTGTGCTTGGTCGCGGAGGTGTTCCGGAGCGTCCCACACCAGCTCGTTGGTGACCTGTCCGTGAAGCGGCCGGCCAAGTTTGCGACCCTCACCCTCGACGACCACTGCGCCTCCAAAGAACATACCTGTGAGCCGTGCTCAACGCAACTGTTTTGCGGGTCTAGCGACAGCCACTGCTGTGGAAAGCTAACCGAACCCGTTTTGCGAACATTTCTTTTTTGAGTGACCTTCATTTCCTTGAGTGGCTAAATATGTTGTAAATACATTCCGCCCTGTGTGTGCGTCCGGCATTCCTGGTGTGGGACGCTCCGGAACACCTCCGCGACCAAGCACACCAGGCCCGGAAGTCGTGGCCAGGACTTAGCAACCCGGCAGGCCGAGCAGGAGCATGGGGCCGCTGACGCACCACGAACGTCGGCCTCGCAGCCGCAGAAACCCTGGCTCGAGCCGGAGCGAGACGACGCGGCAGAGCCTTGCGATCACTCGTATCCAAGCCGCACCCAGACGGAAGCTCGCCTTGGTTACCGATGGTGACGGTCTCGTAGCGGACGGCACGTCGACCGAACGTCTGACGTGGGAATGCCCAGTCCAACCGTGCCCTGTCTCGGTCGCCTTGCACTTCCCGGGTTCGCAGCGCTTGCTCGCACCACGCCCTCGTCTTCTTCTTTACCCTGGTGTCTTTCTCCCAGCGGCCGCTTGGTGTCTCGCGCGAGTGAAATCTTCTTCCACTATTTTTCTCGTGCCCCCTCCAAGCCACTCATCACACAGAGATAATACCGGCAGAATTGAAATGGGGCGGTAGTTCTCAAAGTTTGATTTCTTACCTGCGTTGTGTAATGGTCTAACTAAAGCAGTTTTTACATTTTTAGGAATACCTCCCGTGTCTAGGAAACCATTCAGCATGAAAAGAACGTCTGCTAGCGCCTCGAAATTTCTTGTCAGTATGTTTACGGATATTCCATCCATTCCTGGTGGTTTATTTATTCGAAAACTAGAAAGGATCCGGGCAAGGTCCGATTGTGAAAGCCGAGGCAAAAAAGCGGATGCTGCTTAGGAATCCCTCAGCGTCGTCTTGTTGAGACTTTGCGGACGCCGCTGTTGAGGCCTGGCTAAAGAAATGATTGCACAAATTGGCTGTTTCAACAGCACTTCCAGGAAATGTTCTGCCACAGAGTTTTCTTCGTTAGATTTTCCCCAGACGTGGTTTACTAGGGACCAGGTTTTGCCAGCATTTATGGACGATTTGTTAAACTTGTCGAAACAAGGCGACGTTTTGCAGCACGGAAAAGAGCGAGCACCTTTTTTCTTGCGATTTTATATTCTGCGCGGAGGGGTTCATTCTGAGGGGCACGTTTACATTTCTTCCAAAGCCAATCTCTATTAGCTATAGCCTGCGTATTATCAGAAATATTCCAAGTGTAGTTTTTCCGGAACTGTTTATTCCTGGTAAATGTACAGGATCGCTCGAAGTCTGCCAACCGCTCTCAAAAGCTATCGTAAACTTGGTGTGGTAATCTACCTTCCATCAAAGAAGGCCTTACGAAGTTCGCAATCAGGCCATCTAGCCTTCTTTTATCTGCAAACGTTGCGCATATTTCTGACACGGTTCAACCCTATTTGAATGTCGCGAAACAGGGCCTTGTGCTTTTACCGCTACACGGCAGACTATTGATCAGACAATTTCTGGGTAACCACACATGAAGTACAAGAATGATTACGCGTTCTAACCGCAATGTGATCTAAACATAATGTCACGACGCGGCCCTTCAAAATTTCTTCTCTTGTGGGGGCAACAATCGTTGACGCAAAACCACACGACGCCAAAATACATGAATAATCTGATACATTGGCCTTTGTTGGACATAGGATGTTGATATTCAAATCTCCTGCCAGGAAGACTTGATCAACGGATGACGAACGTTTCAATACATCACCCAGTTCCAGTAAAAACCAAACAGCACCGTTACAGGAGGTAGGTACACAGCTAACAACAAGAAATCGTGATTTCCAGAATGAATTTTAATGGGGAGGCTCTCAGCATGAACGAAAGTGACATCGACTGGGGAAGTATCGAATTTCGAGCTTACAAACACAGCAATGCCACCCCCTCTGCGGTTCGATCGCGTTGTGCTGCGAGAAGTGTACCCCTTTAAGGAAAATGATTGCAAAAAGTCTTTTTTCGCATTGATTTCTGCGACCACAAAAGCATCTACAAAATCCCTCAAACATTCGGCTATTGCTTTTATTCTTCACCGTGCTTACGTATGGTCGTAATGTTTATTTCACAAGAGTAAAATCACCAGCTGACGTGCATCCGAAGGTTGTCTTGAAGGAAGGAAGTCAGATAAATCACCAAAACTAGCAGCCATGCTTAAGTAGTCCTATTGATATCGGAATTCCGGCGGACGTGAATTCGAGGGGCCTTGTCATCTTTTTTTTGCGTAGATATTTCCTCCTGTGGCCCAGCAGAATTTGTACCCTTTTTGTTCTGTCGCCTCGCGCGCATGCCAGCACAAGTCACGATTCATCTTGGTTAGAGTTTCATTGAAGAAAAGGTTAAAATCAGGGTCGGCATCACGCAGATGTCGCAGTTTCTTTCGTGCCTCAAACCACACTTCTTTAGCAGTCACGGTGGCGAAACCAACAAGAACAGTTGGGTTTGCTTTTTTGCCAGGCAGCCATTGAACGGCTTCAACGCCTGAAATCGAAAAGCTTATCTCAAGTTTCCTCGTAAGCTCAGTGTTGCCTTCAGGTTCTCGTTCTCTTCTTTCGGCAGCCCTTCAATGTCAAGATTACATTTTCTGCTGTATTGTTTATTTTCGTTTTGGGCTTCCCGAAGAGAGTGCAATTCGTCAGCTTGAGATTGTACGGTAGCATTCAACGCGGCTATCCCCTAATCGTGTGCCGATGCAAGCTCGGCACCCGTATTTGCCTGTTCCACCACCGAGTCATACTGGTTTGTCGAAAACGAAACTGATTTTTCCAGATCCTTGAGTGTATCCGACAACTTCGTAAATTCGGCCATAAGGAGCAAGAAAGAATCAACTTTCTTGTGCAGAACTGGCAACGATTCTAAGCTAGTTTTGATATCTCATATTTCACCCAGCAACCACGGTTCTAACTCAGTCTTTTTCCCTGTGGAAGCACCCTCGGGCTGGAACGGGCTGCGTTTTATTCCAGTTCGGCAGGTTTTACAAATGCAGGTGTCTTTCTTTGGTTGGCCCATTGCAGAAAACGTACTACTGCTAACACCGGAACATGCCTGACCTAAATAAATGGTAGCCGAGTTTACACTCCGAGCAGTTCAAATACAGCCCATCATCAGGTTGTGTCTCACGATATGCAATGAACTCAATGCAATGTTCACAATCTGACATATTGATGAGATGTACAATGCATAAGCATGCACCAAATGAGGCACAAAGAGCGGCCTAGAAACGTGATGGGGCGAAAAATCTCGCTGAACGAGACGTGGGGGGGGACTCTCACCGGACGAAGGCGAGGAGTAGCCGCTGCAGAGCCGCTCAAGCAGCTGGCGCGCATTCTTGAACTGAGGTGCCGCCCTCGCAGAGAACAGCCACAAGTGACTGCTACGACGAGCAGAGGGTGGGACAGGCACTGTGAGTTAAGCTGCAGTCAGCAGCAAAAGCCCTCGCACGCACTGGGGCTGAGCAGGTATGGCGACGGTCTTGGAAATCTTGCCGAAGCGAGATGGAAGAAGCGCTGACAGGACGTAAACGGCGTGTAGCCACAGCAGAGCCGCTCAAACCGCTGGCGCGCGTTCTTGTACATCTGTGCCGCCTCCCAGAGAACAGCCACAAATGTCTGCTACGACGAGCAGGGGGCGGGGCAGGCAGTGTGCGTTAGGCTGCGGTCAGCAGCAAAAGCACTGGCACGCACTGGGGCTGAGCAGGCATGGCGACGGTCCGGAAAAACTTGCCGAAGCGAGACGGATGGAGCGCTGACCGGACGAAAACAGCGAGTAGCCGGAGCTGAGCCTCTCAAGCAGCAGGTGTGCGTTCTTGTATATATTTGCCGCCTCCGAGAGAACAGCCACAAGTGTCTGCTACGACGAGCAGGGGGCGGGGCAGGCACTGTGCGTTAAGCTGCGGTAAGCAGCAAAAGCACTCGCACGCACTGGGGCTTAGCAGGCATGGCAACGGTCAGGGAAATCTTGCCGAAGCGAGACGGAAGGAGCGCTAACCGGACGAAAACGGCGAGTAGCCGGAGCTGAGCCAATCAGCTGGTGCGCATTCTTGTACATCTGTGCCGCCTCCGAGAGAACAGCCACAAGTGTCTGCTACGACGAGCAGGGGGCAGAGAGCGCATTGTGCGTTAAGCTGCGGTCAGCAGCAAAAGCACTCGCACGCACTGGGGCTGAGCAGGCATAGCTACGGTCCGGGAAATCTTGCCGAAACGAGACGGAAGGAGCGCTGACCAGACGAAAATGGCGAGTAGCCGCAGCAGAGCTGCTGAAGCCACTGGCGCGCGTTCTTTTACATCTGTGCCGCCTCGCAGAGAACAGCCACAAGTGTCTGCTACGACGTGCAGGGGGCGGGGCAGGCAGTGTGCGTTAGGCTGCGGTCAGCAGCAAAAGTATTCGCACGCACTGGGGCTGAGCAGGCATGGCGACGGTCCGGAAAATCTTGCCGAAGCGAGACGGACGGAGCGCTGACCGGACGAAAACTGCGAGTAGCCGTAGCAGAGCCGCTCAAGCCGCTGGTGCGCGTTCTTGTACATCTGTGCCGCCTCGCAGAGAACAGCCACTGTGTCTGCTACGACGAGCAGGGGCGGGGGCAGGCACTGTGCGTTAAGCTGCGGTAAGCAGCAAAAGCACTCGCACGCACTGGGGCTTAGCAGGCATGGCAACGGTCAGGGAAATCTTGCCGAAGCGAGACGGAAGGAGCGCTAACCGGACGAAAACGGCGAGTAGCCGGAGCTGAGCCAATCAGCTGGTGCGCATTCTTGTACATCTGTGCCGCCTCCGAGAGAACAGCCACAAGTGTCTGCTACGACGAGCAGGGGGCAGAGAGCGCATTGTGCGTTAAGCTGCGGTCAGCAGCAAAAGCACTCGCACGCACTGGGGCTAAGGAGGCAAGGCTATGGTCTGGGAAATCTTGCTGAAGCGAGACGGAAGGAGCGCTGACCAGACGAAAATGGCGAGTAGCCGCAGCAGAGCTGCTGAAGCCACTGGCGCGCGTTCTTTTACATCTGTGCCGCCTCGCAGAGAACAGCCACAAGTGTCTGCTACGACGTGCAGGGGGCGGGGCAGGCAGTGTGCGTTAGGCTGCGGTCAGCAGCAAAAGTATTCGCACGCACTGGGGCTGAGCAGGCATGGCGACGGTCCGGAAAATCTTGCCGAAGCGAGACGGACGGAGCGCTGACCGGACGAAAACTGCGAGTAGCCGTAGCAGAGCCGCTCAAGCCGCTGGTGCGCGTTCTTGTACATCTGTGCCGCCTCGCAGAGAACAGCCACATGTGTCTGCTACGACGAGCAGGGGGCGGAGCAGGCACTGTGCGTTAATGTAGATCAGTTACATTGTTTGCAATGCTACGAGCATTTAACAGAATGACGGTTTGCTATGATGATGACGGGGTTAGACCAGGAGGACTGTGGGAGGCGTTAGATTCATTTGACGCCTCTAGTGCGTTATCTCGATCACCCTTTCCCCGCTTGTCCTGCAAAGGGAAAAGTTTTTTTCAGTTTATGGTCCCAGCCATAAAACCTGCTATATACATGAAGTTTGTCGTTAACCATCGTTGTTTTTTTTCCCGTTGCCCTATCTGCTGCTGCACTATCCCACAGTTTCTTGCGTACTTCTGTGGTTCCTTGTGCATAATCGTTGCTCACGCTATTCGAACTGCCTTTGAGTTTGCCACAGTTCTTCATTACGCATTCCTTCTCTTTGAAATCATAAATTTTCATTATGACCGGCCTAATTTTTGTCGCCTTGTTCTCTGCCAATTCGATGGATTCTCTATTGTTGTGGCATAGACTCCGAGAATTTTGTGAAACACATTTTCAACAACAGGCGCCATTGAGTCCGCCTCAGTTTCAGATTTTTGCTCAGGGATGCCAAAAACTAAGAGGTCATTTCTTGGACTTCGATTCTTATAATCAACAAGTTGTTCTGCCTGCCGGTGCACGGCGGCCTCTAGTTATTCAATCCACACGTTCGTTTCTTTAATGAGCACAAGAGATTGTGTAAGATTGTCGGTCTTACATTTAAAGCTCGTGTATCTGCCTTAATTGTTTTAGTCGCGTCGCTGGCTTCCTTTTGATTTTTTAGGAATTGCTCCAGCGTTTCCTTAGTATCTCTCCCGGGTTTTCCTCTATGTCACCCGACATCAACAGGCATAAATTTACAGACCAACAATCAGCCGCAATAGCACAGCACGTTCGATGGCACGCCAGAACCAACAAAAATCGATTATGACTACAGTACGGAACAGTGCCATATCGGGAACTAACCTGCAAAACAAGCAGCAGCGGTTTCAGCGTGCTGTTGCCGGCAGAGTTGCCGTGTCCTCTGACGAAGTCTATGTCAGTCCGCGTCTTAGGTGCCTTTTTGTCGATGACGTCACCCCTGTTGATAGCCGGCTAGCGAGCGGTGGTTCGACGATCCCGCATCGATGAACGAACAAGGTATCACTTCATTTCTGGTGCCCGTCGCTGAAGTTGTTTGCGTAACCCGCGGCAATGCCTGCAAAACAAGCAGCAGCGATTTCAGCATGCTGTTGCCGGCACAGTTGCCGTGCCCTCTTGAACAAGTGTCCAGGTCGCACACTGTACAAACAGTTTTATCAAACACAAAATGGCTTATGAAAAGAAGCTCTTGACAACAAGTGAAACATTTCTCACAACTGCCCCTTTTCATATCATGACATGAGGGCTCCTGTGACCGCATCTATTCCTTTACCTCCAGGCCCATACAAGCTTACATACACCAGTCTACAACAACTACACGCTGGCACTTATAAAGCACTCCTACACCTGTACAAAAATATTTATTTCGGGACACCTTTCAAGGTTTTTCAGGGAGGACATTGTAGGGGCGCTCCATTAAGGCGACGAACGACCGTTCCTCTCTGGCAAACTATCGACCCATCGCCCTCACAACATGTCTGTGCGGGCTCCTTGAGAGGTTACAAAATGCAGACTTGTGTACTTTTTTGGAGTAGAGTGGTCTTCAAGTGACCCGCCATCAAGGAGTTACATCGTCGCTATCTACGAACGACTAAATCGTGGCACTTCAATCATTCATGAAGGATGCCTTCGTCCATTAACATTTTTATAAAGTGGTGTTTTCGACCACGAGACGGCCTATAACACTCCTCTGTGTTGCAGGATCCTAAGCCGCTTAAAGTGTTTCGGTGTTTCTGGCTTAATGTTAATTACACATATTAGTTGCATCTAAAAAAAACTTTTCGCATTAGAGTTCGTAGTGCTCCTACAAAGGTTCACGCGCAAAAAAACGGTTTGCCTCAAGCCGAGCCTTGAGCTTCATGTTATTTATAGTGAAGATGGATTCGCTTTTCAAGGCATTGTCACCACCAATTTGGGACTCTCTGTACGTTGAAAATTAACGCTGAAGTGATTTTTCATTGCGTAACAAGTCAATATGTGAACAACAAATACGCATCGAAGTCTAGCTTGAGGTCATCTGCTCGCTTGCAAATGTAAATGGTGTTAGGTTAATCTGGTATAATATACCGCTGTTGTATTCTCCTGGAGGTGCGGCATCCGTCCCCATCCTGAGCTTAAACTGAACGATGGTTCGATTCCTTCAAAAAACGAACACAAGTTTGTAGGTGTTTCATCACAAACTTACATTTATTGCAGATAATAACAACTTAAACACAAGTCCTCAAAGCAATACACATTCTAAAAGTCCTCTCACTAATCATATGGTGCAGACAAAAACACACCTCCTGCATGATATGTATATGCGGGCCTGGTGTGGTCTCGTCTAGACTATTGCAGTATCGTGTATTTGTTAGCAACAAAAACTGCAATGAAAATACTTTATTCAGTGCTGCACTTGGGGCTTTGCCTTGCCTCCAGTGCCTTCCGAGCGATCCCGGCCCACAGCCTCCACGTAAAATGCATGAAATGGTCCCTAGAACACCAAAAATATACGTGTATTTTGATATGATTCTAAGGCAATGCCAATAAATTATTACCTTTTCAGACCTGTCCTTACAGATGTACCCCCATTCCAGCTCTATTTAAATCGGCCGTCTGTTTCTCTGCGTTTGTTTGCTTAGAGTAAGAAAGGAGGCTTCGGGAATAATGATTTGCTTTTTAGACTTGTACAAACTATTCTTTATTATTGACCGAAATGGCAAGAAAAGAAGCCAGAAGAAGGCCAGACAACAAGTAGCCAGAAAAGGCAATACGCCGACACCAGAATACCAGTCAGGCCGGCTAGGATACTGAGGTAACGTCGTTTTTAGTTTGAAGCTGTGCACGTCAGAGAACACCCGAGCTTTGAGGGGCAATGCGATGGCAATGTAGAGGATAATGTAAACATCGCCAGTATTTTTACGAGCTACAATAATAACAAGAGTGGCGTATTTATTTTCACACGAAAGTGTTTCGTTCTGGATACACAGACTTCACTGACGTCATATCCGTCACGGAAATGACGCCGGTACAACGCAGAAAGCGGCTTTTAAAGCGTACACTTATGCACACAGGGTCTTGTTGCGGGGAAGCAACCTTTAGTACTATGAGTACGTTAGATTAAGAGTTTTTCGTTTTCGGGTATTACATTTTAACACGAATGTGTGTTATGCCGGGAAAAACCAAGATTCCACTTACGTCATATCCGTAACAGAAATGACGCCAGTGCACCTTTGCAGAAGCGACCCCCCAGCAGGACGTCGCTCGCCAAGTGCACCCGCAAGAGAGCCGCCGACCCGCAAATCCTCAGCTGCAGTTGTCCCTGCACATTTCACTTACCGTGTTTTACCGATTCATATGAGATAGGAACGAACATAGTTTTTTCCTCCATTAGTGGCCGCAACGTCATAAATAACCAGTGTGCTTAACTTCAATGAGTTTTAGCTGCTCAGCCAGCGCTCCGTGCGTGGCAAGGTGTCGTGCAGAGGAAAAGTGTGTTAACCTGCAGGTCTGGTGGTCGCTCTGGGAGTCGTTTCGCGTACGCACGAAGGTGACGGGTTCTTGACTTTGCGCTCCTGTGTCAACTTGCGTGCGCATGCGTAATTAGTTGCGCTGTATTTGATACCGACAATAGCTCTTCTTAGTTCTAATAACGTCGTAGGCCCCCAAAAGATCACCGAACCATCTTCTCTGAACTATCAAACACTGTACGGCTGCACGGCCGAGAATGGTTTAATCGTGGTAATGCCTCACGCCGGCATTTATCGTATCATCTGGGGCCGACACAAAGCGTCTGTAAGGAAACCTGTTCCGGAGCGAAGCTCTGAAATGGCTTAATATCATTTCCTAGGTTTTCCAATACGTGCAGGAGACCCGTCTAGGCCAGGCTTCCCCACTGGTGGAGGCCACCAGCCTGGAACTGCCTACCATTCGGGAGCGGTTTATCAAGCAAACCCGCACATATACGAAGCGGTGCCTCAAGTGTACCCACCAGGCCAGAGCACGTATCAGCCACGGATGCATCGCTATCCCGACTCCAACTACACCTACCCAATGCAAAACCAGGAGTTCCCTCAGGAACACCATGCCTATCAAGCCGTGCAGCAGCCCGGCACGTCGCAAAGTTCGCGACGTGGACTTCACGGTGAAGGTACGACCTTGGCCTAAGAGCACTTCAGGTTGTTTCCACACATCCTAGAGTAGCGACACAGATTAGAAGTAATTGTTGGCGTCTTTAAGACCGCCGCACTGATAAACAATAGGGATTGCGAGAGGTGTAGCTGGAATAAAGAGAAGCTTGTTGCTTACTCTAGTTATAAGTATGCAAACACCTCGTGCATGCTTTGCATTGTAGTAAATGATGGTTGACAGGGAGATTACTTAGAAACACTAAACATGGACTTTCTTGGTGTAGGCGTCCACGAGACATGGGAGGTTTTTAACCTAATTGGTCTAAACTTTTCTCAAGCAATACACACTCAAGGCGTAAAAAACATTTTGTTTTATATTTTACACAAATCACTGTGCTCCAATGTTTTTGGTGTAATCTTTACACAAGTTTGTTAGAGCATATACACTGTGAATGGTCTGTTAAGTCAAAACGCGTATATAGGTGCACAGACAAATATACCTCAATTGAAAACCCGTGGGTGTACGCGTACTAGTTCTGTACTCACGCCTTTACTACATTCTTTACTACAATATACGCACGCATAGTTGGTGGGGTTTCTCTCGCTTATAAAGCGCGATAATTTCGGTTGGCAATTGGTGCGTGCTACAGAACATATTGGCGACGCCAGTCCCCATGTGTGCTACTCTAAAAGGCCCACGATTGAGGGGAACTCGGGGGACACGAGCGCTATCGAGACCCACGTAACCTGATAACATTTGGAGGTGTAGTTCTAGCACTTTAAAATTGCGATTCATGCTACCTGCAGAATATTGAGGTCACGCGACCGTTTAAGGGCAGCATGCTCCAAGGAGGCGTAACTAGGGCAAGGCGCATTTTTCAGTGCTTTCTCTCTCTCGAATGTAGCAATGGTGGGTATTGAAGACAAGCAAATCAAGCCACTTTACTTTATCGCGCTTGTTTTTTTATGAATATGTATTTAAGTGCAAAATTGATTGACTTTATTGAACGATTCATGTAAGCTTTTCATCTGAATTTTTCGGCCTAAGAAAGAGTTTCTCTCCATTTCTGCCGTTGATGGGAGACTATGCACGCAAGGGAGTAAGGCCGATTGGGTAAAAGAAAGCGGACAATTGAAACGCGCCTCTTCCAAAATAATTGCTGCTCGGTGTTACCTTGTCAAAATTATCCGTCTGCGTTTGGATACAAAGTCTGCTTACATAATTTCAAGGCAAAAGTTTGTGATTCTTATGAACTGATACAGTGTACTTGCGACACTATTAACAACTGATGCATATAGTAGCGGTATTTATTACGTGATACACTGTACTTGCGCGTTTTCCTGGCGTTCACTTCTTTCTCTTTCGGCATGAATTTGGGCATTACATCAACCGGCCTATCTTCTGCTATACTGTGTTTGCGTCAGTTTCTTCTCTTTCCTTTTTTAGTGAACTACGTCAGCAAGAAGACTGTTTCACGCTACAGCAATCATTTAATCGGGATTCTGCGGGGCTGGTGTGCGTTTACGTGTGACGTGACACGCACTATTCTGCAATTTTACTTTCCCAATTCAGAATTTTGGGAATTTTGAAAACCTGGAGCATTAGATTCTCAAAGCTCTCAATTGTGGGCTATTCACTCAAGTGGGCCTACGCTACGAAAAAAGGAACAGTACCAGCCACACCTTTATACACCTGTTTGCTCTATATGGTTTTGCTCTTCAGCGCTCCGGCTCGTAGTAACTCTCAATCTCGGCGTCTCTATTTCGTATAAGCGTATCTATCTCGGCGGGGAATGATTAGCGTCATTGCTCGTGCACTGCGTGCGTGCAAACCAACACGCCATCCACAGAAAACACAAGTGTTGGTATTTTAGGCACTCAAACACAGCAAAACGCTGTGTTTATTTCCCCACATCGCCTTTATATATTGCTAAGTCCCGGACACGATATAACCGACCTAAATATTCATTAAAATAACCTGTTAAACTTTCGACTACCCAAGGCAAGGTGGTGTCTCCAGGAAGTGCGTAAAAGTAGGCTCGCGTTTTTCGCTTGCGTTGTAAACGGCGTTGAGTTGTGTGGATATTCCGCCTATTTGGAAGCGCTTTGGCGGTTTTGTCGCGCGTGTTTCAGCTGACTCGCTCGCCTGAGAGGCAGCTATCGCAAAATACTGCGCAGTAAAGTGAGCTGCCACGACAGTCTGCTAAGAGGCCCCGGCTAGCGTAGCAGAGCCTCATTCCGGTATCGCCGCTTGCGCCCTAATTAATGTATTGGCGTTCGCGCCTTCTATCGGATCGGAGCGTACGGCCAGAAACGGTCAGCTAAAACTCTCTTGTAACTGAAGCGCACACTCCGGTAACATATAGACGTGCGGTAGACACTGCGGAAACCATGTCCCGCAAACCACCTAAAAAGAAGGCGAGATCAGGAAAACGCGTCTCCAGTGACCATATTGCGTGCACACACCGGGCTGGCTGTACGCTGGTGACGGTCGGGGTGCGGTCGCTGCCAACTGCTCTGTTAAATCTGCCCTTGGCGCAAATATTCAACACACACAACACTCCCTCTTTGACGGTCATTCAGCGAAAGCCGCCTGGAAGTCGTCGAAACGGCTGTCACTCCGCAGATGTTTGCACAACCAATGCACAGTACTGTTCTAGAAATAAAAACAACGTCAAATTCGTCCTCCGTTTAAACAATGTGTCCGGGTAGAGATAGGCCTTCTACGAAGACCATTAACAATAAACAACTCCGCAGCCGCGGCCGACACGGGCGTCAAGAGTTCAAATCGGTCATGCAAAACCATTTTTTGTTGCTCCTGGTTATATTGTTAATTGTATACGCCCACCTCCTTCGTGGGCGTGGCGTAGCGACCGAGGTCACACCCACCCATGGCTTCGAGTGGGTCAATGTCGTGGCGTCGTACCCATGAAGCTGTCGTTTGATGCCGGCTGGAAGCGACAAGAACTTAGCACCAAACAAAAGTCCCCAGGCCACTGTAAGCAATGGTGTCACAGTGTCACGGTGGTTCGGTCCGAATTACGGTTCGCTCTTGTCCGAGCCGATATGAGCTGCCAAGGTGATACGAGTTTTTCGCGGGAGCGTTCTTCATACACGGCGAAAACACGTTCGATGACAAATGACACTACTTCAACGTTTAAAATGCAATCGGCAATGCTGAAACAAGCTGTTGAGATGCTGCGTTCCTGCAATTTGTGATAAGTGCCACTGTCCACACTCAACCAAGCTGTAAATAGGAGTCATGTTTGACCGTCGGGAGGAGGGCGCGTTCCGTTCGCTACAGTCAACCCCTTTGCTTATGGGGTTTGTGATTGCGCAGAGCTGCACAGGGTCTACCCTTAGGTGACGTAGCAAACATTATTCGGTGGAAGAACAGTACACCGACTAATATTGACAACCCCGCGGCGGGCAGGGGCACCAACCAGGCCGAGGGTTGCAAAGTACTGTGAGTTTATGTAGTTCATTCAAGGCAATGAGTATTCGAGCTAGATGTCAGAGGGTGCTGCATGCGGAATGATATCACAAGCCGTAGTTTATCGACGTAAGCGGCTCCAATACGGCGTGCTGGATATGCCACGTGTGCAGCACGGGATTGCGACGGTTTCGCTTAAGGTGATGGAATGCTCCACTATTACTACTTTCATAACCCAGGCCGTTAGAATTTTGGGAGCAGGGAGAACTCGGACCTTCTGGAATAGTGCCCCACGTCAGCGTTTAAAGAAAGACGCCATTTCAAGAAAGGAAAAAGGAGTGCACATTGGCCGTCCTATCACACAGCCTGTAAAAGCGAATCCTACCTAAGAAAATGGCTTCATGTCTTAGAGCACTTGTTGAGGAATCTTTTAGTATCGAAATGAAAATAAATGTGCGTGAACGGGCTCATTATTTAGAATATAAATGTGTATTTTATTGTATATGGCTCCTGTTTACAAGGGCGTTCAGTTGGCAATACTGCCCGCCTTGTTATCGCTATACCATTGAGCCTTGTTTCTTTACAATTATGGTGGCTACGGCTCGCGGTTGAGAAAATAACTGAAGAAATTAGGCCCCGCGGCGCCGCCCCCTGTATACAATTTCAAATAAAACCAGTAATAGCATTCATCCCTGAAGCAACCTCCTTGAACAAAAAATAAAGTATTTTTCTCACGGAGAAACCGAAGCAATTGCTATTCTTTACTGGCACGTAGATAGACCAAACAAACAGCCGTCGTAATAACTCAGTCATCAGGAAGTTGCAAATTGCAAAATTCTTTTTTTTTCCTGATAATCTGAACTATCAATGTAAAAGATCCGTCCGAATTCTGAAGAATCTTATCGAATGGTGTATTTTAAATTTTGGATGGTTTGACCTAGTCATGGTTGTGCACAAGTCAATAGGTACTATAAACACATAACGGTAGCCGTTACGCCACCGAGTTTCAAACCAGTATTATATTGTCGTCTGCTACAAAACGTATTGTAATAATTATAGGCTTGTCCCTAAAAGGCATCTTGGTCCTAAGATGAAAACCGACTGAGAAAACCCATGCTCTAACGAAAACAAAGCCACCTCTACCTGGTTCCGCCAAGACGAACGCGGCATTTATAGCACTGCCTGTGGCGTCATGGCTTTCAGTGGGAAAAGTAGGAATGCCGATTTTTTCAACCTATTGCTGAACGCGCCTGCAGTGTGCAAATCTTACCTTTCCGACTGTCTGGGTGGTTTTGCGACGCGGCCAATCTGGGGCAACACGGGAAGGCTCGCGAATGGGTATTGGCAGGAAGGAACAGCAGCAGAAGTAAATTGCCTCACGTATGCTTGGTAGCGCCAGCCAGTCGAGTACCCAGCTATTGTCCTCTGTGATGTGAATAATCAGGCCCCGGGCAAATATGTAATAAAACCTTTTCGCTCTATCTCTCTCCGCGCAGTACCTCTCTACTTGAGTTTCTTTCTCTGCTATCACTCGCTCTGGTTCAGAATGATGCAGAACGACGGAGAACTTTTGCAAGCGTGGGTCATATATAGCTTGTAAAATGATTTTACCCAGTAATTTACCACGTAGTGTGACTTTTCGTAATTGCCGTACAGGTGCGTACTATTTTAAAGTGAATAAATTTAATTTTCACCCATTGTTTCAGCTTGGTTCTACGCCTACGGTGGTTTTGAGACGCGCAGCAACCCGGAAGAGGACGTGGGTTGTTTCCCATGGTTTTGGCGCGGTCTGGGTGGTTATGGTGGTGCCGGATTCGGTATGAATGTTGGTAAGTGCACAACTCCTTTGAATTAAAAGCATTGCGGCATTCGATGAATTTCTTTTACTTCAGCAGCCGGAGTACTATGTGTAATATTGACAATTTATTTACCTCTAGTCGGCATCCTTACGCGGCTAACAAAACGTAACCTAGTATTGTTGGCCGAAGAGTTGGGTACCCGAGTACAAAAGTCAGTGGGTGTGCTCCAAAGTATTGAATTTGTTGCAAAATTGGGAGTGAAAGATGATAAAGCTGAGAAATGTTGCAGAGAGTCTCCCCAAAAATATACGAACGAGAGGTAGAACTGATGGGAAACGAATGCAGCGGCGTAAGCTTGAGTGCAATGAGGGTTTCGACATGTCCCGACATATCAAACATTGTAACATTTGAAGCGAGATCACTTTGATCCTGTCAACTTGGAAAGAACTTGTACTGCACTTGGGACAACTTCATGTGGCAACGGAGAGTGAGAGCGGGAGCTAACTACTCGGTGTTACGGCGAAAGTGTAGTTCCCAATATCCTGGTTGGGGTTTCAGTTCAGGCTTGAAATATACGTTTTTGCTACAGTTCTTTGTTCGCATGAGCTCCGACGTTGAGTGCATTGAACCTGCTCAGTGACCATGCCCAAATTTTGGCATCTCTTTCCCTACGCTTCAATTGCTTCTAAATACAAGCTATCTCTTTGAATAGAGAGCTGGATTGTAGTTACAAAATCGCAACATGCGGAATGCCGCCTAACCCTCTCTCATTCAGAATTACATAAATTTTGCCTTGATTTGGTTTTTAGGGCGCACATCGATACCTAAACTGTTCTGGAGCTGGCAAGTAGGCAGCACCACATGTGTAGTGTGCTTACATGAAGCGTTATACCGAGAGCGCAGCAGACAATCATTAGGGCGCGAAATAAAATACCATTTGGTTTGCACTATGTTACGCCGGCCATTAGGGGTGTTGGTGGTGCACTGCTATAAGCAGCTTGGAAAACGCCTACCGGAAGCACCGGCTACAGAACCCAAAAATGCTTTGACCAATACCCACTCGCGCTCATTGCGAACTTTTTGATGAACATCGTACAGGCATGCCGTCGCATTTCGGTATGCTGGGTGGAGCACGCTATATAACCCAATGTAGCAGTCTTCGATTGCCTGATTGATAAATTGTAGGATTTAATGCGGCGGCGTAACGCAGGTGATGAGGCCCGCCGTAGTGGAGGGCTCCGGAATTATTTTGACCACCTGGGGATCTTGAACGTGCGCTGAAATCACGTACCCACGGGCGTTTTTGCTTTTCGCCTTTATCAGAAAATGGGCCGCCGCTGCCGGGTATTGAAATCGCGTTCTCAGCGTAGCAGTCGTAGATCATTCCCTAAGGCGTTCAGTTTCAACAAAAAGACGCGTCAAACCCGTGCACGACTGAAAAACGTCATGCTCTCTGAACATGTATATGATTAGTTGGGATCGGAAACATAGAAAAGTAATTGTTCAACAACCATTATGAGAGTAATTTTAGAGGTCACTGACATCATAAAACATTATGCATCAGCTAACTTTGCGAAATTCAATCACTCGGAGCCGTACTCAGACACGTGGTTATATTAAACTTCTGCCGTCCATCTTCCGTTTTTATTGGGTGACCGTAAACGCACTACGCATTTCACATGGCGAGTATCACGATCCGTATAACACTGTAAACGGGCCTCTCATTAAAAATGTAAACAAATAGCGCAAAGGACAGGACATCGAGTATAAGACAAACACGTGACGCTGACTAACAACCAAGTTTTATTGCTTGCAGGAGGCTTATATGCACATCTACAAAGAAATAGAAAGGGAAAAGGAAATTACAGATAGCAAGGGAAGAGGAAAATACAGATGGCATGAAATGTACACAAGTTCTTATTACATGGTTATCGATACCTAGGGCCAACTTTTACATTTGAATGATACGCGATTTTATTTTCATACAGAAGCACGGAAGGTTTGCTTACACATTTATCGCCCCTCTGACTAATGCGAAAGGCTTCAAAAATTTCACGTGTGCGTTTGTTTGCATATCTTCGTATGATACGACACTAATCAAATTTTGGTTCGCACTTGCACTGGCGACAGTGCGCAGCTAGGTGACCGCCGACATTCGATTTTAGTGCATTTGCATGCTGCTGGAGGCGTAGATTGATACAACTTCCCATCTAACTCACATAGCTTCGTCTGCAATCCAGGGCGATTTCGTAAACGACATTCTGAGTGCAGCCTACGTACTTCATTTTGTGGTTAATCTTACATGAGTTGTGCTTTCTGCCTACCTTATTCACCATCGCACAGAGCTTGCTCAGTTTGTGGGGCGCGGACATAAGAACTTTTGCGCCCCTCTTTCGGCAATCTTTTCAACGTTGTGCGATACCTGATGCACGTATGAAATGACGGTTGTACGGCGTTGTGCGTTCTCAGTTTCTACATTAAGTAACGGCTTGTTCTGTTTTTGTTCCCGGAGATCCCGTAACAGGAATTCAGCGATTCTGGATAAAAACGGATGGTGGTAACCTGCTGCTTCTAGTCTGCCCATTTGGGCGTCCCGCCTTGGTTGGGCTGAGTGCTCGCACGACCTGGTTAATGCCGATTTAAAACATGAAGTGGTCACCCCTCTTTTTACTATCTTTGAGTGGGCCGAAGTAAAAGGCAAGAGGGCCTTTTGCGAGCGAGGTGGAAAACGCCAGCACACATGCTTAGGGGTGAACTTGACTGTGAGGTGTAAAAAACGTAAAACATTTTCATCGGGTAATTCCTTCGTCAAGTTCAGGCACTTTATTTCGTTCTGAAGCACCTCAAAAATTAGATGAACGGAATTTTTCTGCTGGTGTTCATCAGTCAATCGATACAAAACAAGACAGTCGTCTACGTACCGGCACACTTTAGACATGTTTGTAGGCTTTAAAGCGGCCATCAGGCTTCTGTCATAGCGAGCTAAAAGCAGATAACTTAAATTGGGGCGAGATATGAACCTATACAGATACCCTCCTTTTGAATGAACATGTTCTCTTGGTGAGTGATGAGGGTGGCACTATTATAGCAGGACAGTAGTTCCATAAAACTGTCTGTGGAAACCCCGCACGCGTTCTCAAATCTAACTCCGCCATACTGGTCTATACATGCGCTGACCTCTTCACATACTAACTTCTGTGGCAATGAGTAATACAAATCCTTCACGTCCACTGAGAATCCACTCACAATTTTTGGAGAAAGAAACTCATCAACCAGATGGAGCTTCCTGACAAGGCAAGCTCTTTTGACTGCACGTCCAAAAACCGTGAGTGGATTCTCAGTGGACGTGATGAACTTGTATTACTCGTTGCCACAGAAGTTATTATGTGAAGAGGTCAGCGCATGTATAGACCGTTATGGCGCAGTTATATTTCAGAACTCCTGCAGGGTATCCACAAAGTTTTATGGAACTACTGTCCTACGATATGAACGCCACCCTCATCAGTCACCAACGGAACATATTCATTCAAAAGGAGGTTATCTGCATAGGGTCATCTCTCGCCGAAATTTTAAGTGATCTACACCAGAGATTACCACGAGAGAGTACCACCAGACACTACACCAGAGATTACTGGTGTAGCAAAATGGAGAGACGAGCTAGTTGGTTCGCAATTTCTATGAGTGAAACTTAAGCGCAAAAATTTTTCACAGGGACGAGAAGGAGGAACGACACGGCGCTTGTGTCGTTCCCCTTTCTCGTCCCTGTGAAAAAAGTTTGCGCTTAAGTTTCACTCATGGAAATTACTGGTGTAGTTTCCGAATGGGCACCACCGATAAAAGATTTTAGACCACCAAGTGCTTAATGCATGATAAGGTCAGCGGATTAAGGAAGAGGCAACAAAGTTTGTTGATAAGTTGTTGGTGAAAGACGAGATTGAAGACCTGTGAAAATTCAATTAAAATACCAACAGTCTGATATGACGAATAAAGGTTTTGATGAAGATCACTCATAAATTGAAAAAGTTGTGTTTCTCATCAATGGCCTGAACGAAATCCAGTCTGTTTATGAGCAAGTTGCTCTTGAGGTGGAGATCAAAATGTGAATACATGTTCCAGAAGTTTGCAAGCGATGCAGGTTAGTGAAATGGGGCGATAATTAGATGGGCCAGATCGCTTGCCAGAGTTAAAAACAGGTAGAACCTTCCCAACTTTCGAATAATATAGAATAGAGCCTCTGGAAATAGACTGGATAAAAATCATCTGCAAAAATTCACTAGACGTGCTATTAGCAGCCTTTAAAACTGTGGCAGGAATGTTGTCAAGTCCGGGGGAGCTGAATATTTTTAATTTTTTGATCAGACTGCTGATGCCTTCGGAGGTAATGTCAATGAACGGCGTGTGTGAAAAAAATAGATGTCGGAATGACTGGAACACTATCAAGTGCCTCAGAAGAGAAAACTGAACTTAAGTGACTATTTCTAACGTTCGGCTGCTGCGGGAGAGGAAGGTGGGAACCATTGGGTTTGGTTAATGATATGTTGTGTGAGTTATTTTTGGGGTTGATAGGTTTCCAAAATTTCTCGGGATTTGTACGCGCCATGTTAAGCTAGTAATCACGAAAAAAATGTCTTTTTGGGGCGCTTCAGCGGATGAGAGTATTCACGAATTCACGCAAAATATCTATTCTGTTTCTATAGTGACACCAAGTTTTAGCAGCGGGACAAACACATTTTCTTCTGTGGCGATATTTTCCTTAACAGATGAAAATACCAAGGCCTCTGAGCATCGCCTGGAACACGAATAAGCCGGACGTGGTTATCTGTAAGGGTTGGTAATTTCCGCTTGAACAATATGGAATTGATTGTGGGGTTTAACGCGCCGACGCAACGCAGGCGATGAGGCACGCCATAGTGGAGGGCTCCGGATTAATTTTGACCACCTGGGGATCTTTATAGTGCGCCGAAAGCTCGTACACACGGGCGTTTTTGCTTTTCGCCGCCATCAAAAAAGCGGCCTCCCATGGCCGGAATCGAACCCGCGACCTCGTGCTCAGCAGCGCAACGCCTTAGCCACTGCGCCACCGCGGCGGGTCCGCTTGAACAATAACTTGTTTTGGTCTACTGTTAATATAGATGCAGACAGGGTGAAGGAGACCAAAAATGTACGAAGGTCTGAGTTAATCACCGAGAAGTCGGCATTGTTAAAGTCCCGTGATAATTTTTTCGAATGTCTCCTAAGGCAATGGACAGTGAAAACAAAAGGACATTATGATCACTGAGAGCGGGAATGCGTGGAACTGACTGAATTAGATCTGGTTTGGAGACAAGAACAAAGCCAAGAATGTTTGTGCCACGAGTTCGCATTCTGACTGATTGGGATAACTTAAAAAGGAGACACAGTTTGAGGAAACCTTTAGATTGTCGTGAAGTAGCACATAAGTTTTCCCAGTCGATATCAGGGTAATTGAAGTCCTAGCCAAGCAAGAAGATAGCGCAAGGTACACGGGATTTCAGACCAAAAAGAACAGATTGAAGGTCATCTGTGAATGAGTGGTCACAGTCTGTTGCGCAGTAACAGACTACGAGAATGTTCTTGCACTTGGGAAGAATTATTTCAACGCATACAATTTTAAACTTCGTACTGATTGTTAGACCTTTGGAGGTTAGGCTGTCTTAAACAAAAAAAAAACCCCCTCTGCTCCTATTCTTATCCAGTCTGTAGGAGGTGAAATGGGTGTTGTCGTGAATAATTCGTTATCGTGAATATCAAAGGATAGCCAAGACTGATCTAAGATTGCGATGTCAGTGTTTTCACCGCTTTTTTGGGTTATAACTATGGATATTTTTAGCAGGATTGACGTGCTTTGACAAACTGGATGAGCGATTCTAGCCTCTTACCGGTACGAGCAGTGGGCAAGGTGCACTTATTACCAACTGCCCTGTTAATAAGATTGTGGAATAAGTGGTGGCACGGAACTTAGGTTCCACAGTAGTCCTATTCAGCGTCTTCGTCAAACGTTTATTTCGGAGTGAAATACTATGCGACAGAGTTTATTCCACAAGCGCGCTTAACGCGACGTCCTTGAAAAAAACTGGGACATACCTATTTACCATATCTGAGGCTACTATCCGCAAAGCAATTCAGTTGAAAACTTTACTATATAATCAAGCTCTTTCGGAACGCATTTTGTACCCTGAAGACGCAGACCACCATTGTCTCCAGGACCCAGCAGGCAGCAAAAGCACTCTGGGACAGTGCCATCTGGTTCCCCTGGCCCAGCTGCAAATAACGCAGTTCTTTCTCTCGAGAAGGGTACCCGCCGCTCCGGATCAGTGGCTGTGGCGTTGTGCTGCTGAGGCTAAGGAAACGGGTTCGATTCGCGGCCACGGCAGGCGCTTTCCTGATGTAGGTGAAATAAAGCATATTTCGCTCACATTAAAGATTCCCAGGTGGTCAACAGTATTTCATCGTAGTGTTAAACCCTACAATCAATCAATCAATCAATCAATCAGTCAATCAATCAATCAATCAGCCAATCAATCAATCAATCAATCAATCAATCAATCAATCAATCAATCAATCAATCAATGTCCAATCGATGGACCTCGGAAGGGTACAGACCGAATGAGGTTGTTTCCACAATGCTCTTCGCTCTTCTCTGCGTCACTCACGCAGCCACTGGATTCACGCCGGGGGAACTTGACAACGGTCTAGCTCTGGGGCCCCTTGTTACCTTGTTGAAGACAGCGTGCGAAGATGTACGTATTGAGGGAGACGTCAAGGGCAGCCGTCACCCAGAAGACACGTCACAGAGGCAGTGGAAACAGCGCGTTTATTCTGACCGGCAACCCAGAACTCCAGCCCCAGGAATGATGATGAGGATGGGTATGAAGAATAGATGAGGTACGGCATGATGATGATAATTGTCCTGGGAAGCAGACGAAGTATACGATGAATTGGCCACGACAGTACAAGGGCCCTTATCCATATCTCCTTGAAGTGGCCAATAGCGCATCGGACAGATTGATTCTCACACTGTTCCCCTCGTCGTGGAAGCGACCGCCTGGGAGCCGTTTATGGAGTGCGAGGCGTGAACGTTTTCAGCCGGGACGCTTGCACGATCTCTGTGCCCCTATAGCGGCGGTAGGAAGGAGGAGAACAAGGCGCGACGCGATAATTGACGGGGGAGGTTTCTTCCAGGATGATGTAAGGACCAAGAAATCGATGAAGGAATTTCTCACATAATCCTGGCCTGCGAATTGGCGTTGAAAGGAGTACCTTGTCACCAGGGCGGAACTGGACAACACGATGCGTTGCGTCATATCGAAGTTTCCGGTCGTTTTGGAAGGCTTCTGTGTGCAGGCGAGCAAGGCGACGGCAATGGGCAAGGCGTGAGACAAACTGCTCGGATAAGGGGCTTGATGTAGACACGGGAGCAGTAAAGAAGGTGGTATCCAGAATAACAGACGGGTGTCGGCCAAAAACGAGGAAAAATGGCGAATAACCAGTGGTCTTTTGAACAGCGCTGTTGTATGCGAATGTGACATATGGGAGGATCGTGCCCCAATTTGAATGGTCGGGTCAAATGTACAAGGAAATCATGTCAGACAAGATACGGTGAAAGCGCTCAGTTAGCCAATTTGTCTGCGGGTCGTATGCGGACGTTGTTTTGTGGACAGTATGAGAGGCTCGGAGAACTTCCTCGAGAAGGTTGGACAAAAAAGTCCTGCCGCGATCACTCAAGGCTACTCGAGGGGCGCCATGACACAAAAGGATCGAGCGTAAAAAAATCGGCGAACTCAGTAGCACAGCCAGAACGAACTGGAGCTGTCTCCGCGTACCTTGTGAGGTAGTCTACGGCTGTTACGATTAGCCATATCCGGCAGTCGTTGGAGGTAGTGGACCTTAGAGGTCAATTCCCGCGGTGTCGAACGGTACCGACGGGCAAGGAAGGGGTTGTAGGAGTTCTGAAGGTCGGAAGTCGAGCATTTGCGCTGCTGGCATTAGCCGCACGACGCAATGTAGCGGGCAACACAGGTGGCAAGGCCAGGCCAAAAAAAGCGGCTCCGGACGCGATCATACGTCTTATGAAAGCCTAGATATCCAGCTGTGGCATCATCATGTAGGGCTTGCAGTATCGTAGGGCGGAGGGAGCGCGGTGCAACGGGAACCCATCTGTAGCCTGAGGGGTGGTGGTTGGAATGGTGAAGGACTTCAACTAAAAGCTCAAATTGTTGAAGTTGACGACGGCAGCGGCTGTTCACAGGACGTTTGGTTCTAGTAAGGTAGTCAATTATTCCACGGCAATAGGGATCGGATTGTTGAAGTGCTGCCAAGTCAGACACGTTGTCAGGCGCTATGTGGCTGACAGGGGCGATGGTAAGTGTCGTGCCACGCGACGTGGTCGCATCTGGAGCTTCGGATGACTGCAGCGGACATCGTGAGAGGGCATCTAAATCAAGGTGCTTCTTTCCGGATTTGTAAACGACTGTAAAGTCATATTCTTGCAGTCGAATAATCCAGCGTCCGAGGCGTCCAGTTAGGTTTTTCTGCGACTGCAGCCAGCAGAGAGCATGGTGGTCTGTCACCACTGTAAAGGACGGCCGTATAGATATGGGCGGAATTTCTGAAACGCCCAAACAACAGCGAGGCACTCCTGCTCGGTAATTGTGTAATTCTTCTCAGTGGACTGAGAGAGCGGCGGCCGTGAAGAAACAACCTTTTCCATGTGTTGGTCATCAGCCTGCAAAAGCACAGCACCAATGCCATGTCCACTGGCGCCAGTATGCAGAACAACCGGTTGGGACTCGCCAAAATGACAGAGTACTGGACCAGAAGTAAGTGCTTGTTCCAACTCTTGGAAGGCCTGTTCACATGCATCAGACCACTCAAAGGGTGTTCCGGAGGGCATCAGCTTGTTGAGGGGATAAGCAATAGCAGAAAATTTCCGGACGAAGCGACGGAAGTAGGAGGCCAGACCTAAGAAGCTGCGCAGATTTTTTGGTTGTAATGGGCGTGGAAAGTTGATTACAGCAGCAATTTTTCCAGGATCAGGCCTAATACCATCCTTGCTCACTACGTGTCCCAAAACTTTAATGCTTCGGCTAGCGAAGCGGCACTTCTTAGTGTTGAGCTGAAGCCCCGCATTGGAAAGACAGGTGAGAACTTCATCCAGTCGCTTTAGGTGCTCAGCGAAACGTGAAGAAAAGATAACGATGTCATCGAGATAACAAAAGCATGTTTTCTACTTGAGGCCGCGGAGGACAGTGTCGATCATTCGCTCAAATGTTGCAGGGGCATTGCAAAGCCGAAATGGCAGACGTTAAATTCATAGAGTTCGTCGGGGGTGGCGAACGCGGTCTTCTCTTTATCGTACTCATGCTTGGGGATCTGCCAGTACCCCGAGTGCAGATCAAGGCTTGAGAAATATTCGGCGCCTTGTAAGCAGTCTAGGGCGTCATCAATCCGTGGCAGCGGGTAAACGTCCTTTCGGGTAATTTTGTTCAATGCACGAAAATCGACGGAAAATCGCACCGATACGTCCTTTTTCTGCACTAGCACTACCGGGGAAGACCACGAAATAGTTGAAGGCCAAATAATGTTCCGCTGAAGCATTTCGGTGACATTGTCACTGATAACTTTCCTTTCTGCTGAAGACACATGGTAAGGACGGCGGTTTCGAAACCCGTCGGTTTCGATACGATGCGCTGCCACCGATGTCTTACCCAGTACGGTACAATTAGAGTCAAATATAGATTTATGTTTGTTCAGAAGCGGCAGTAACTACTCAGTTTCAGCCGGGGAAAGGTCAGAGCTCATTCTGGTTGTTAGAGCGGGATCAGGAGAGTCAGAATTGAGATTAGTAGTAGAAGAGGCCGCACAGAGAGGGAAAACACAGGCGGGAGTAGAGGCAGCAACACTAGCAATTGTGGTGCGCCGACGTAGGACCATTGGCTCATGATTGGTGTTAACTACGATAAGAGCAGCAGTTCCCTTTGAAAAGCGCACGAGACGCGGGGCGATCACCAGCCCTTTGGGAAGGAAGCGAGGAGAGGGAGTGATGAGAACGTCACCATCGCAAAACTGATTGGAACTAACTGAGATGATTTCCTCACTGCCAGGATCAAGGACGTAATGCGCGCTGGCTACTAGGCGCAGCTGCGGCGTGTCATGAATAGTTGAATCATCCGTTTCCGTCAGTTCCATGTCTTGGCGGTCACAAGATATAATAGCGGATGCCGACGAGAGGAAGTCGCACCCTAAAATGAGCTGATGGGCGCAATGCGCCAGTACCGCGCACTGTATGTGGTGCCGCATTTCATCGACGAAAACACGCACTGTACAATACCCAGTAGGTTCGATGACAATTTGGTTCGCGTTACATAAAGAGGGCCCAGTGTACGAAGTTTTCACTTTTCGCAGTTCCAAACATAAATTTTCATCAACCACTGAAATACTGGCTGCTGTGTCCACTAGCGCATCAATAATAACACATTCTACATCCGCTCTTGCAGTGTTCGAGGGTTTGTCTTGGGGAATTGTCGATTTTCCACTAGTGCAGTTTTCCCTCCAAAAACTGCAGAGCTAGGTTTCCTGTGGGTGTTAGTAGGTGGTGGGAAGGGGGAGAGAAGGGGGAAAAAGAACAACGGTACGGTGAAGGCGAGCGCCGGCGTGCAGAACGATGACTGGAAGGCTCGAGTGGCCCTGGAGGCGAAGAAGTTCGGCGCGCGGAGGGGAAACGTGTTCGGTACGCCGATAACCGTAAGGAAACCGGGAATAGTCGCGTTCAAACGGGGCGTCCTCTTCGCTCGTATTGCTGACGCCGACGGCGAGAAAGGAACACGAAAAGAAATGTGCCCCAGATCCCACAATAGTAGCACAAGGGGCCATCTCAGGAAAACCGTTCACGGCTTCGATCGCACGGTGGTGTAATAATGCGGGGAGGAGGAAGCAGGGGGCTGCAGAAATCGCTGTCACAGGGGCTTGCGGCGACTGTGCTTCACCTGCAAGGGTGTGGTTTGCCGCAATCGCAGAACTAGGAAAAATCGTAGACGGTTGCCAAGGAGGGGTCGTGGGCGAGTAGGCCTGCTGAGAGCAGACGGCGCCAAGAGAAGAACGTGATGATGTGTGATGATCGTTGGATGTTTATGGCGCAAGGCCAACTGGGGCAAAGAGCGCCAAAACAATAGTCGATGATAGGGGTGAAAACCTAAACACTAAGTAAAATCAGCAAAAACAAAAGTAAAATCACAACACGACAATGAGCATGGCTGGTGTATAGGGCCAGATTTCATGATGCGTGATAGGAAATGAGGTTTAAAAAACTTGACGTCGGACAAATACTCAAACACACGTTTCACGGAAACAATGGCATCATCACCTAGGAAAAAACGATGGATGTAGGGGAATATGTTGTCTGTAGAGTTCTCTGAAGTGTTTGTGTCGTGTTGCGTGAAGTGCCTTGCATGTGATTAGTATGTGCACTACGGATAGGGCCTCTCCGCACCTGCCGCACTGGGGTCTAGAAGATCCCGTCAGCAGATACGAGTGCGTCGCATGGGTGTGCCCTATCCGCAGCCTACCCAAGGCGACTTCAGTGTGTCTGTTGTGTGAGTCAGTTGTGTACCGTCCCCAGTGTGGCTTTATTACATGTAGTTTGTTGTCTGTCTGTTCGTCCCAGTGTGTTTGCCATGTTCTGCGCAGGTGTTGTCTTATGTGTGGCTTGAGGTCTGTGTAGGGTACCGTTGTTATGTCTACAGTGTTCCTGAGTGCAGCAGCACCGGCCCTCTCGTCTGCCAACTCGTTCCCAGCGATCCCTGGTGTCCTGGGACCCAGCAGAGGACCAGCTCATGCTTTTGTGCATACACGGACATGATAGTGTTGAATACAAGATTAACTATGTGGGTTTTGGGGGGCTTGTGCGATGACAGTGCGCGAACAACACTCCAAGAATCTGTATAGATGATGAATTGGGAATTTGAGTTTCAAGTATGTGTCGTACAATCAGTAAAATTCCATACGCTTCTGCTGAAAAAATTGATGTGTGCACGCTCATGGTTTGGCTGCATTGAAATTAGGACCATGAGCAGCGCACGACACCATACTGGAGGTTTTAGAAGCGTCACTATAAAATTCTGCACATGTGTATTTAAACTGCAAAGACAGAAAGTGCTGCAGTATTGCAGCTCGTGGTACACGATTTTTGTCAAGTCTCATAAAAGAAAGGTCGCACGACACCGGGCGAACTTGCCAAGGCGGTAAACTGTTAGAAAAGGATGACCTGTACACATCTAAAACGAAGCACTTAGATCCGAGGCTCGCTCTCTCACTCTAAGTGAAAAGGGGCAGGAACGGATGGGCGATTTGCAAAGAGCAGGATGTTGATGTATCGTTAAAGACAGGATAAAAAGGATGATTATTCAGTGATGAAATTTTAAAAGCATATAGCAAGTCCATGTACGTTCGTTGGTTCTCAAGGCACCACTTGTTACGCTCGACATACAAACTATGGACCGGGCCAGTGCGAAAAGCACCCGAGGCGAAGACGAAGCCCCAAGTGTAGCACTGGGTCAAGCATTCGCAACGCTGTTTTAGTCGCCGACCCATATACCACACTGCCATAGTCTAAACGAGACCCAACCAAAGCAGTATACAAGCGAAGCAGGAGTTCTTTGTCGGAACCGTAGGATTGGTGGGAGAGAACCTTAAGTATATTCATTGTTTTGGACATTTATTTTTAAGTTCCTTGATGTGGGGAATGAATGTGTTTGTGGTCAAACACAACACCTAAGAACTTGTGCTCCTTGTTCACAGGAAGCGACACGCCATTAAGATGAATGTCTGGGTCCGGATGGACCCCGCGCTTCCTGGAGAACACAACGCAGGAGCTTTTTACAGGATTCAATTTAAAACCATTCTTGTCTGCCCAGCCGGCAAGTTTCTTTACACCAAGCTGGACTTGACGTTCGCAGATTGACATATTGCATGATTTATAGGATATCTGGACGTCATCTACATACATGGAATAAGAGATTGTGGTGGCAGTGCCTTACCAAGAGAGTTCATTTTTACTATGAAGAGAGTGCAGCTCAACACCACCCTGTGGCACGCCATTTTCTTGCACGTGAACCTTTGAGAGTGCACCACCAACTCTTACTCGGAACGTTCTGTCCGACAAGTAACTGACAAGAGCGTTCAACATGTTACCCGAAACACCGAATGACTTGAGGTCCCTAAGGATCCCATAACGCCAAGCGGTGTCGTATGCCTTCTCAAGGTCGAAAAACACAGTTAAACAATACTGCTTGTGCGCGAAGGCATCCTTGATGTACGAGTCAAGAGCTAACAGTTGATCGTTCGTCGATCGCCCCACCCTGAAGCCTGCCTGGCAGCTCTCGAGAAGACCGTTGTACTCAAGGAAGTACACGAGCCTGCGATTTATCATCTTCTCGAAGAGCTTGCACAGGCAGCTCGTCAGGGCAATAGGACGGTAACTTGAGGGGGATGACGGTCCTTTCCCTCCTTCAGGAAAGCTACAACTATAGCCTCCTTCCAAGAGTTTGGAATGTGCCCCCGAAAGCCATATCTTGTTATATAGGTGTAAGAGTGTTAGAAGCGTGTCTGCGTGCAGGTGTTGTATCATTGTGTATGTAATGTTGTCTGGGCCTGGAGCTGAGGGTTTACACGTGCTCAGGGCAGCCCTCAGCTCATGTAGTGAAAACAGGGAGTTGTAAGAAGTCTGTGATTTGTTGTGTCGTGTAGGGACTTCTTTTCACTAGAGTCTTTATACTTCAGGAAAGTGTTCGTGTAGTGTGCTGAACTGGACACGTGTTGGAAGTGTTGTGCGAGTGTGTCAGCCCATGGTCTTCGAGTGTGTCCCCTGTAGTGCTGACCAGAGGCAGGCTGTGTTTTGTTGTCCTTTGAGTTTGCGTATTCTCGTCCATATTTCCTGTGTGTCTGTGTAGGAGTTTATGGATGTTATGAAGGAACGCCAACTCTCTCGTTTTGACTCACGGCGCACACGTTTTCCTAACGCCTTGGCCCGTTTGAACAAAATGAGGTTACCCGACGTGGGGTACCGACGAAGGACACCCCACGCCTTGTTCTGGGCCTCTCGCGCCCGCTACAGTCCTCATTCCACCACGGCCTCCGCTGGTTGCGCGGGGCACCAGAGGCGTGGGGAATGGACTTTTCGGCGGCGTCGAGGATGTGCGCCGTGAGGAGTTGGGTAGCTTCTTCAACGTGTAGGTGTCCTATGGATGTGTGGTGTAGTTGAGGTGTGCTGTAAATGTATTCCAGGTAGCTCTTGCTTCATTAAACCTTTTATGGGAAGATGGACTGCTCGGGCCTGTACCTATGTACGTTAATGAAGTAGGGAAATGGTCACTACCATATGGGTCCGTGCCCACACCCCACTCAAGACATGGAAAGAGAACTGCGGAACCAATAGCCAAGTCAAGATGAGTATGTGTTGTGACCTGTGTTATGGTATGTAGGCTGTTTATTGTTGAAAAGGCATGCTCCTGAAGATGAAAGAATTTCTCTATCAGGCGACCTCGGGCATCCGTGCGAGAAGAGCCCCAAAGAGAATTGTGTGCATTAAGTCGCCTGTTAGGATGTACGGTTCGGGCAGCTGGTCGACCAGCGCCTCGAAGTCAGAGCTCAAAGTGCAACATCAGGAGGAATGTATATGGAGCATACCGTTATCAACCTATTAAAATAATTGTGCGGATTGCTACAGCCTCAAGGACGGTGTTCAAGGTGACAGGGTGGCATGCTAAGGATTTGCGGGCGATTATGGCCACACCGCCAGAAGAGTGTGTGCAGCCATCCCTGTCTTTCCTGTATACCAGGTAACTATTCAAGAAATTTGTGTGTTTGGAATTCAGATGTGTTTCCTGGACACACATTAAACTTGGCTGGTTGGCATGCAGAATCTCATGCACGTCGTCAAGATTATTTATTCAGAAGCCTCTGCAGTTCCATTGAAAAATATTTTCTCTTCCCATTATTGTGTTAGAGCTACTGGAGTGTGATTATTTATGTAGGGTCTTTCGGGGCTTGGACTCTTGGAGAGGGCTTTTCTGGCTTCTCTACTGACCTGGACGTCGCAGCCCGTTCCTTCCGTTGCGATGAAAGCCGGAAGGGCTCGACGTCCATGTCGTCATCTGATGGCAAGGGGGTGCCCAGCGGACTGGGCCCCCTTGACGTGGTACCCTTTCGGGTGTTCTTTGCCTGCGCTGCCAGTGCCGAAGGCGTGGGGAGCACCACAGGTGGCACAGGCAGTGAGGCGGAGGAGGGGGTCGCTGCGACTGCCTCCGTCTCCATCTCGTCCGGGCCCTCGGCGTGTGCTTCGGGCCGGTGGAGAGGGGGAAACGGTGGGTGCAGCAGCATCCCCACCGGACGTGGATGCCACCACAGCCGCTGCTGGCTCAGCGAGCGGTGCGGAGGCGGGTTGGCTGCAAGAAGCAACCCAGGGGGGGGGGGGGGGGGGGGGGACCAAGTCCGACTCTCGGTACTGGGTCCCCGCCGAAACAAGACGCCGCTCCGCCCCCCGGCGAGCTGCGTCGGCGTACCTGCCCAGGGGAAAGAGGCGAACCTCTCCGCGCCTCTGGGAAGGTGATGTTTTCAGTGATTTTGAGATTTATTATTTTCTTTTCCATCTGGAACCTTTCACACGTGCGGGAGTACGCAGCATGAGGTCCACGACAGTTGCTGCACATTAATTGTTTAGCCTGGCAGTTATCTGTATCATGATCTTGGGATGAACATTTTGCACACGTTGTTTTGCCGCGACAGGAGGTGGTGCCATGCCCGAACCGTTGGCACTTGAAACAGCGCCGCGGGTTCGGGATGTAAGGCCGGACAGAACAATGAATGAAACCTGCTTTGATGGATTCGGGGAGTGTGGAACGGTCAAATGTCAAGATTATATTCTTTGTCATGATTTGCTTATCATCTCGCCGCATGGTGATGCGCCTCACTGCCGTCACGCCCTCGCCTTTCAGACCTTCGAGCAGATCGGCTTCCGTCTCATTTATCAGATCTGGCTCAGAAATCACACCCTGAGAGCTATTGAGGCTACGGTGGGGTGTGACTCTGATGTCCAGATCTGCCATGCGATTCTGGGTAAGGAGGCTTGTGGCTTGCTGGTGAGTGTTCACCTCGACCAGAACTTCGCCGGTTCTCAGTTTCTTGGCTTGGAAAGACTTGCCAAGGATGCCTTCAAGGAATTTGGTGATAAGGAACACTGACTGGGAGGAGATAGGATTTGACTTGTCAAGAGATTCAACAATCAAGAAGCGCGGATAGTTATCTGGCTTTTGGGATGCAATTGTTGGCAAGGGTGGGAATGAAGCTTCGGTGCGGCCCCTTTCGGGGCCGATCACGTTTTGGGGGGGGGGTTTGGAAAATGCCATATGATACATTGGAAAGCAGGGAGACGGGGGTACTTTCTTCTTTGACCTTACCCTGGTAGCCAAAGAGGTGCCGGAGCTCCCTGCCTGGTGAACAGACAGGGAGCCCATCCGCCGGAGCTTGACCTGGGCTCCGACGGCCACCGTTCGTGGTTTCTAACCCTCCACCTAAACACATCGCCACGGTTGGATCCAGCTTATGTTGGGGGCTCGGGTCCGCGGGTATCGCCAGTACCGTCACCGAGATTGCTCAAGGTGCCCCGTGCGGGGAAGAGAAGAACGTGCAGGTGAATATCTCGTCATGGATGTTACCTCCTTCCTGACAATATCTCGAAGCTCCGGCGCGCTAGTGTGACAATGGTCACGCGATGAACAAGGCGAGTCCTGTTGCTGCAGTTCTTCGCGGATGATCGGGCGAATGAGGCTGCGCAGATCCGAGTCCCCGTTTTGATGAGAGGCGCAAGCCTCCTGGCGAAGGCGAATAGACTGCAGTTGGTCCAGCCGTTGACAAGTCTTGCGGACATCGCTGACGTTTGCAGGATTTTCCACAACCAGAGCGTTAAAGGCAAACAGAGCGATACCCTTCAATACATGACGCACCTTGTCAGCCTCTGGCATGGTTCATCCACACGGCGACAAAGAGCGATGACGTCCTCAATGTAGGAGGCGAATGTCTCATCAGGGCGCTTAATGCGAGCGGCAAGCGTTTGTCGGGCTACATCGGCGCGAATGGACGGCGTGCCGAAATTTTTTTTCTAGCTCCTGAGTAAAGTTGGTCCAGTCGGTGATCGTGTGTTCGTTGTTACGGAACCACGTCTTGGCTGCCTCGTGCAGGGAGAAGGAGACGATCCGAAGCTTGATTGCGTCATCCCACCGATTGAAGCTGCTGACCTGATTATAGCTATCCAGCCAGTCGTCGACATCCTCACCTTGACAGCCAGAAAAACCTGGCGGATCGCGTTGGTGGCTGGTGATTGTAAACGCAGCAGGCACAGAAGCTGACGATCCGGGGGGGCTGTTCCCGCTCTCGTGCTGCATCATCAGAGGCAAGCGCCTACCGGAACGGAGCTCCAGGTGTGTGACTGGGAAAGACAGAGGACGGGACGGAGGTGCACCTCTACCACTTGAGGGAGACGTCAAGGGCAGCCGTCAAGCAGAACACACGTCGCAGAGGCAGTGGAAACAGCTCGTTTATTCTGAGCGGCAACCCAGAACTCCAGCCCCAGGAATGATGATGAGGATGGGTATGAAGAATAGATGAGGTACGGCATGATGATGATAATTCTCCTGGGAAGCAGACGAAGTATACGATGAATTGGCCACGACAGTACAACGGCCCTTATCCATGTCTCCTTGAAGTGGGCAATAGCGCACCGGACAGATTGACTCTCACAGTATTTATAGGCAAACGGCTGTCGAGTACGTGCTGCCCCTGTTGAAGTGCCTTGTGAATGGCGAAATTCCAGCGATTCGAAGATTCAAGAATTTTATTTCATAATGACTAGAGGAGGGAGCACCACACAATAAAGAACACTAAATCGTGTACAATAAAGTAGATTAAAATACACCAGAGTAAAGTATAATAAAGTACCTTATGGCACCATCTGTGTTCGATAATTCACATTACGATTCATCAGATAAAAGTATGATAAAGTACAACAGGACAATAAGAAACACTATCATTGCACTGTAACACTACAAACTACTGAATTCCCAAAATGAATGACAAGTCTATACAACATCCACAGCACTAGCCATTAAAGTAGGATTGGCGACTGAAAAGTTATTCTTTCACCTGTTTTAAGTTTTTTTTCTGGTGTATTTGAAATCAATTGTACCTCCTTCATTTTTATATGTCTGTTTGTTGAAACAATAAGGACTGCCGGCAGTAGTACGTTTCTAATTTAAATCTCTTTATCTTAGGATATCAGAAGGTGTTCATGCTGCTAGCGTCGTTATAAAAAAGATTTTCTTTCTGTATAACTTGTAGAACATTCATATAATAAATACCATCAAGCTTTGCATACTGTACTGAAAGGGGGTTCCCTTTAACAAGGCGGTACAGTGACAGTAAAAATAGGCAGATATACGGAGAACCCTTTCTGGAAGACGATCCGCCATTTATAGTAAGTGTTATTTGCTGATTAGACACCACATTTACGCAGCGAATTCAACGATAGGTAAGTTTTACAAAGTAGTATTTACCCAATACGGGATTACGTCATTTATTTTGTAGAGAGTGCCAATACTTTTTGAAATTTGTCAGCTTAAGAGTTCTACGGCGGATACCATCATATAGCTTTATGAAAACATACTCCTCAGAACTCCTGTTCCTTTAGTTGGCCGATGGTGTTGCTCCGATATTTAATATATGAACACCGGGAACCCATGTGAACACATATAAAGCTGTATTGTTATTTAGAGGTTTAAAAACATGATTTATAGTCTTAGACGGGTTTCGTTTGAGGTTATTGTTGTGTAGAAATTTTGGCAATGTTTTTAAATATCTTTTTACTACGTATTGGAGCTTCCTACGATGGTACTGGAGAAACATATGTTCGTGTCATAAGCATATATTACACACGTGCATATTTCTGCAAATATCAACATGGCGGAAGTTCTGCAACGCCGAAATGATTATTGCGACAAATCCGTCAAGGCACAAACATGGACGCCGACAAAATGCAAAACAGACCAAATACAATAGTAGTATCGTGAGATTGGCCACTCACGGGTGACTTGGTAACTTGGTAACGCAGTGGGAATCTACCAGAAGAATATAATAAAGCCGTTTATCGAATGCACGGGGACTGCGATTGTCGTCATTCCAAATCAGAGGCCTTACAGCCGCACCCCCAGAAGATTTCCCCGCGGTCTCTGCACAACAAGCCTCAAAGCAAGATAATCATCCCCGGATACAAAAATTCGAAGGAGAAAATGAATAGCTGAAGAAGCGGTAGAACCGCAAACGGCTCGCACTGAAAAACTCCAACGCCGTATTGAAGAGCTGTTAAGCATCTGGAAGCTCTTACGAAGGCACTGACGCAAAAATCGGTACCAGACCTGCCCACTCCACAGCCAGCGCCGCAGGCGACTTCGCTCTCTACATTGGAATATATGGGCAAGCTGCAAAAACTAATCTACGAATCTAAGCCGCTCGATGGCTTTGGAAAAACGCTTGGAGACCAACGAAGCAGTCAAAAGAAAAAAAATGGCTGCGTATCTGCTTCTTTGGTTGCAAATGTCGACAAAAGACGATAGTCTTTGCCGACATTTGCCAAGTAAATGCCTCCCTTCACTTTCCCGCTCACCTCTCATGCTTTTCCGCTTCCGTCGCGCTCCTCCTAAGGTTAACTCGCTAAACTTTTGCTCATGTAAATCTACATTTACCGCGTTCCACTCCTCCAGGCCGGGTGCCTCTATGCCAACGCCACCGTACGACGGAGACGCGCGTGAATTGAGGTGCCCTACATCAATGCTTATAGTACCGCGTTTCCCTAGTGCACGTGCGTTCCAAGCAGAACGTGGAGCCTATCTAGTGGAACCTTTCGTATCTGTTGCCGCTTGGGTTTGTTAAAATACCGCCAGAAGCTATATTAGCGCGGGCGACAGCAGGTGAGGGCGGAGTGAATTTGTTTTCTGCAGTGGATGTAGTATTTTATTTCGCGAAAATGAAGCATCTATGATTTTTATAAAAAGAACACTGCAAATATCACTTGTGTATTAATTTGTGGTCTTGTATTTGCGTAATGTATTTTTCTTGTTCAACAATGTTGACAAGTATGAACATAACACCGGACATAGATGGGTAGATTTACTGTGACTATATGAGGCTATTGCGCGGGCCTTTTTTTACTTTGGCCGGGTGGCTGATGCTGGTCACAGACTGATAGACATACAGACAGACAGACAAACAGACATAGAGACCGGCCAAAATTTCTGCGTTTAAGTAGCCCAAGAAAGGCTATCGTCTTTGAAAGTCGCAAAAACCAAATGCCCCAAACCTCTAGCAACCCGCCCAGCACAATTCCGTCTTATGATGAATGGGAGTCAGGCTAAAATGGGGAACCATAAGGGCACCCTTATTCGACCAACGGTTGTACGGCAGTGTAGTTGTCCTTCGTATCGAAGTAAAGAAAGCTCGCTATCTCATTTCGTATTACTACACTCGCCGCAATCATCGCGCGTCAAGAGAAAAATAAAGAAGTAACTCTCCGGGGTTACTAAACGTACGCTACTGATATGAGAGCGAGGACAGCGATCCTATTTCAATCAAGCTAAACAGCACAGACGCATATCATACTAACAGACTTGGATTATAGATTTGTCGAGATCATCCCGGACAAAAAGACACAAGCCAGAATCTTCATTTTGAATATTTACAGTCCCCCATCATTACCCAGGGGTGAAATCTATCAACTTTTCAAGACGGTTAAGCTGCGCGCCAAAGGATCGTCGGTGATTTTAATGCACACCATACTACGTGGGGTATCAGAGAGGCAACACGAAAGAGCAGAAATAATACGAAGAGATTTGTAATAACAATTTTCATGTGTGTAACAAAATAGATACCCAAACCACAATCGGCAGCAGTGTCTCTCGTGACACGACCCCGGACCTTACACTGACCCATGGCACCACAGCTACAATTTTGGAATGCCTAGACGAAACACTCGGCTGCGATTATTACATCATCAAGCTGCAGCTACCCCATCACAAACCCCGATCCTCAAAAATAGGCAGAGGTGGAATCACAGATTGGCAAAAAATTCCGCGAAACGGCACCAGCCTGCCCCATCAAAGCAATTGAAGAATGGACAGAACCAATGCTTGCAGCCGCAAAACACATTAGAGGGTAATTACGCCGACCGAAGATTGCCCGGCTCTAGACACGCACTTACTACACCTTTGGGAAGACCGAAGAGGACTAACCAAACGGTCGAAAAAACATAGAACCAACAGAAAGATTCGGGTCCGTATACCTCGGCTAACCAAAGAACCAGCTGAATATGCAAAGCAGCTCAGCCAGCAAAATTGGTCCCCATTCTGCACAACCCTGCAAGGTGCACTCGGCACTCGTCGTACGTGGCACCTACTTCGGTCTTTAAAAGGAAACAGAGAGAGTAAAATGGCAACAACACATCAACACAAAAGATTGATACATAACTACCAAGGCACAGACGAAGACCTCATCCAGGAATTGAAGAAACCGTAGGAGGGTACAAGCAAAACGGCACCGTTCTCTACCGTAACGTACACGGGCGCTCCTAACCCAGAAATGGACGCCCCTCTCAGGCTCGTCGAAATAGAGTCAGCAGCGCACCATCTTACCCGAAGTACAACGCCAGTAAATGACAAATTTCTCAACAAATTACTCCATAATCTGGATAGAGAAGCATTAGAGCTTCTTCTAAATTACATCAACGAACAATGGACGACCGGCAAGCTCCCTTCTTCATGAAAGCACGCAGACATCACACTAATACCCACACCTGGAAAACTGCTCGCTCCCGGCAACCTACGGCCCATCTCCATCACATCATGTGTAGGAAAGCTACTGGAACACATGGTGCACAATCGCCTTCTCCTTATATCGTAGATGCTGGGCGCTTCCCAGACACTCTGTACGGATGCCGGCCACACTTATCCACTCAAGATGTCCTGCTGGAGCTGAAAGAAGAGATCATTGATCGCTTCACCAATACCCACAAGTGATGCATTTTAAACCTGGGCATCAAGGGCGCGTTTGATAACATCAGTCATAAGGCGATCCTCCAAGGTCTATCCTCCACTGATTCTGGCGCCGCCTTTCTAACCGACCGTACGGCAAGAATTGGCATTGGACACCTCCGCTCAACAAAATTCAATACAATTTCCCGAGGCCCTCCCCAAGGCTCAGTTATGTCCCCGTTTTATTCAATACTTATATGAAGGACCTTCCTAAACTACTGCAAGATATCCCGTATCTTAGACATGCTCTCTATGCGGATGATCTCACCCTGTGGACACCAACAGGATCAATAGGGGAACAATAAGGTGCTCTGCAAGCAGTCATAGCCGAAGCCCCACGTTAACTTCACAATAAAGGGCTCGAATGTGCTCCAGAAAAGTTGACTCTCCTCACTCTCTGCAACGAAAGCGCAACATTCCCGACCCGGCGTTTACCATCAACGACCAGAAAGTGCAAAATGTGTCTGAAATACGCATCCTAGGTCTTCCACTACAAAAAAATGAATCAGGTCTTCATACAGTTGCACCGCTTCAGCGGACACTCTGTCAGCTAATCCGCTTCATAAGACGCGTGTCAAACCGCCGATTTGGCTTGCAAGAGTCAGAGACAGTGCGGATTGTCCAAGGCATACTCATAAGCCGGGTAGCTTAGGGAACTCCTTATTTGGCCCTGAAAACATCCGAAAAATCAAGGCTTAATGTCATCATTCGTCAAACATATAAGACAGCCTTAGGAATGCACCAAAAAACATCGACGAAGAGATTATTGCATCTTGGATTACATAACACATTGGAGGAAATACAGGAGGCGCATCATAGCTCTCAACTGGAGCACTTACGCCTAACGCCAACGGGACGAGCTACACTGCGGCGGCTGGGATATGCGATACCGCCACTGCAAGACCATAAGGAGCGGGTTCCACTCCAACTCAGACAAGCCATCAGGGTAGCCCCCATCCCAAGAAACATGCACCCACTACACAAGAAAGCTCGACGCATAAGAAGAGTATGAGCCATGAATAATAAATACGGCGACAATCCCAACAAGGTATACGGACGCGTCTCCATACAGAAACAAACCAGCCAACGTAATGTGTGTCACGAATGCAGCAGCGCAAGTAACAAATGCCCTGACCGTCCGCACATCATCAACGGAAGCTGCTGAAGAAGCCGCTATTGCCCTGGCCATCACGACAGGAAAGAATGCAACTACAATTGTGACGGATTCGCAGGCGGCGTGCCGCAGTTACCAACGAGGCCACATCAGCAAAACGGCACTTCAAATTCCTAAGAAAACGGCCCACATACCTGCAACGCGGCTCATCTTGATACCTGGTCATGAATCTCTCGAATGTAATGAGGCGGCTCGTGCCGCTACCCGCGTGCTTATACATCGGGCCATTACCATAGAGGGACAAACACCGCTTGCGGCCCCCAAAACAGAACCGCTTGTCAGGTATGCTGACATTCTCATTTACTACCGTCAGAGCCGAATAACCTTCACGACTCCGCGTTCCCAGTTAACAAGAGCAGAAATCACCACCCTTCGAAGACTACAGACGAATACCTACCCCCACAGAGTCCTACTCCATGCGATTTACCACACCCAATACCTGTCTACCTGCAATTTCTGTCCAGCGCCCGGTACACTGTACCACCAGATTTGGGAGTACAAGAAGACCCCAGGCCTTCCCCAATAACCTCCCCTTTCTACAAGCAGTGGGCAAACCGCCTGACGAGATCGAAACGTGGGATCCAGCTTCAACTGGTGAAGTGGGCCTGGACTGCCAGCCGAGCTCAGGGCATCCGGAATAGGGAAGCCCCCCACCGGGCGGGTGCCCTAACATCTGCAACAGCTTGACAAATAAAGATTTATTCATCGTCATCATCATCTTGTTCGACTTTAATCCCCTTACGCTGCCCAATTACTAGAAAAAATACTTCAACCTGCAGCTAAAGTGATTCCTTGGCAACCAAAAAAGAAATAGAAATCACGTGCGCTCTTTCAGTGCTAGCTCGGGACTGACAAGATTTGTGTCGTTGAGTTTTGATTCTGAGAAACCGTTCCGAACAAAGATGCAAATTTTCACTCCGCCTTGAGAAGGTGATGAACGATTCCCTCCAAAATATGTTAACATTAGGTGCAATCGTGCCAAAAAGTCAGTACGCGTCATCGATGTTTAGCATAAAACATCCTAGCAAAGAACACCGAATCTCAATTATCAAGAAATGAATGAAATAACAAAAAAACGAATACTTCAGCCTTCTCCTGTTGAGACTTTGATTCAGATTGTCTTCTTTACACTGCGGCGGTCACTTGTTTCTCAACAGCCGTTTGTCGTCTAGCCTCCGAATACGTGTAGTACCGGGGTTACTCCTAAAATATGAATCAATGTGTTTCTTTCCTGTGCGAATATCCAAAGGTTTTCGCCCTAAATACAGGCTTTTTATTGAGTATTTTTTTGCGTTATTCAATACTGATTTGTTTTTTTGTGTTCCTTAATACATTAGAATATAAAAATTTTCTTATCTACGTTTACAAGGAACAAGCTTCGAAATATTCGTGTTTAACGGCAATTAAGCCCTATTTGCAGTACAACAAAATCAGTCCTCGACGTTTTCGCAATGTTCTGTCGCAGTGGCATCCAATCTAAGAGTTGCGGCTAGATGTTAGGCTTTTCGTACAGTGGGCGGTCGTCAGGAGATAATTTAGGCATTTTGATGGCTGCAGAAAAAAACATTGAGGTTGTTTAATGCAGTGAACATTCCCGTTCCGATCGGTTTTGACATTTTGTGCGGTTCCGCTTTTGTTAGAGGATTTTCATCTCTCTGATTGCAGGCGGTTGTTGAAGTATGGAAGCCACTAAAGATTAGTTTCACTACTGATTGTGGTATCAAACTTAACAAATTATGCCAAACACCATTGCTGTATAAGCGATGTTTTGCGCAGAATTTCAGAAATAATATTTTCTGTGTTTTTCTCTGTACAATTTTAGGCATTATAATATGTTTTGATATAAGAACACTTCAACGCTACTACTTTTCAATAAAAGATATTTTCTAGACACTGAGTTCCTTAAAATAGTACTTGCGAAGTCACCTCATAAAGACTTTTGAAACATGGCCACCATATCGGCTAACTAGATGGAAATATCAAAAGGTGACACCATTACACCCCTTTTCCAAGTTCAAAAAGCGATTCTAGTTTCCTTTTTTTCCTGCCCGACTCACCTTTTCTTGTGTTCGGCTTTCCCCATGCTGCACCTGACTGTCTCCCACTTTTTTTGCTTCCTTCCTTTCATTTTAGTAAAACGTTCCGTTGAGCAACTTGGTACATTGCTGCTCACTAAAATATGGCGCCAAGGCTGAACACACAGACAGGGAGGCAAAAAACGCGTTACTTACAGCTACCATTCGCTAGTACTGACACTATAGTTTTCAATAACAATTTTTTGCCCCCTTTTGTATGTGTCCACCTTGAGCGCAATATGCTTGTGGGCAGCACTCTACCTTATCTCGCCTTCTTCCTGCGTAACGTTTTCACCACCTATTATTCCTTACTA
Organism: Haemaphysalis longicornis; assembly: GCA_013339765.2. Lineage (NCBI taxonomy): Eukaryota > Metazoa > Arthropoda > Arachnida > Ixodida > Ixodidae > Haemaphysalis > Haemaphysalis longicornis. The sequence continues at coordinate 207,311,645 of CM023451.1, read as the reverse complement.
TGCCCTCCATTCTCCTTCTCTCCTATCCGTCCCTTTGTCCAGTTTACGTCTCCCTGCTATATCTTACCCATTTGTTATGCTTCCCAGAACTCACTATCTTGAGCCGATTGCCCTCTCTTGGCCTTTGACCCTCGTCATGTTCCCCATTCTTTCTTCTGCTCGGTATACAGCCGCGTCAGTTCGTCCATTCGTGGATCACATCTGCAACCGATGTCTAATAGGTAGGCCGCTACTGTGTCAAGAGTGGGTCGTAAGAGATTAGAACTTCACGGGTCATCGATTAGTCACGCGTGAGTCGCGTGACGCACCATCACTCTCAGTTGGGTCAGTGATTAGCTACGTTTGGTAGCGTGGAGTAGCACATAAATAGGTGTCGGGAAATTCACACGAACATACCTGATTGAAGACAAAATATCGAGAGCATGTTCGAGATGGATACCTTGCTTGGTTACGTCAGTTTACGTCGGATCCGGGACCAATAGTTGAGAGGTACACTTTTATATAAACGTTTGTCCTTCACGTGTGCGTCTTTTACTGAAAGTGCTATAAAGCAGTGACATAGCATAGATTCGGCTTGTACGTAAAATATTGGTGTCACTGCCCTCATCTATGGCTGGTGCCAGCCATGTGCAGCCGGTGCCTCGGGTGCTGCCTTCGTCGGGTATTCTGTCTTGGGTGTTACTGTCATTTGTGTACAAGTTGTCGCTTTTACTAAACACAACACGCAAAAAGACTAATCATTACGTCGCGCCATAAAATAATCTCCCGTTCAGGACAGTAGTAAACTTGGCAAAAAATCGCGAAGCACCCATTTTTAAAGTTCTCAGGAACCCTACAATGGCAACTTTCTGAGGTCTTAGTTGCGCCTGTTTTTTCTTTAAACTTTGCTGGGAAATATTTGAATATATTTCTACCGGAATTGTAAATTAGTGCAAGGCTCAGCAGTTGATGCACCGCGAATCCTGTCTTTTTTATTTTTTAGGATACGGCTCTCCCAGAAATTTCACGCCATTCATCCGTCCCCAAGGTGCGGCACCTGCTGGATTCGCAAGCGTGGACCATGTATCACCATACGCTCGACAACAGCAAGCTGCTCTCATTGGTCCCAATTATCCGCAGCCAGCGGTAATGGAAAGAAGCGCTGGACAAGCAGGGACCGTCGGAGTGAGTACGAGCACTGTAAACTGGATGCGAGTCAAACCCGCCGCGGTGGCTCAGTGGCTAAGGCGTTGCGCTGCTGGGCACGAGGTCACCGGTTCGATTCCCTGCCGCGGCGGCCGCTTTTCTGATGGAGGCGAAAAGAAAAAACGCCCGTGTGTACGAGATTTCGGCGCACGTTAAAGATCCCCAGGTGGCCAAAATTAATCCGGAGCCCTCCAATACGGCGCGCCTCATCGCCTGCGTTGCGTCGGAGCGTTAAACCCTACAATCAATCAATGGATGCGAGTCAAACGCCCAGGAGCTGTAATTATGAAAAAGCGTCAACTATTTCTCTCAACAATAAAGCATGCGTCAAAGAAACGTGATACGTTTGCTGCTTCTCAATTAACAATGATCCGGCGCGTATGGTAATGCGTGCCAGAGCGAAACTGAAAGCAGGTGGGATCCTCACGAGATTTGGACGTAAAGTACAAAAAAGGCGCTCGTCTGAGTTATAAAGCGACGCTACCCATTAAGGCCAAGCGAACAACACTGCTGCAGTGCCCAATAAAATGGGGCACAATTCGGATGAGTATTTAAACACCCTAAGACGCACAAAAAGCCAAGTTGGTTTTCATATCTGCTTACCAACATCAACGAATCATTCTCTAATACCACTAGAACAAAGACAAAAATATATCAGGTGTACTGCAAGAAAACATGCTTATTATCAGTGAAAGGACTGTATGGCTTGGTAATTGCAAAATATCGCCTTCCATTGTTTCATCTATGGTGGTCTTTATTGAAAATTGGGTGGTGCTGAAGGCGCTGGCCCAGAATGCTGCGAGGACACTGTGACTCTTCGTAAAGGGGCTTTGCGGAAGCTTTTGAGGTGTGCCGTCAATCTATATCCATTCGGTAATTGGATTCATCTCGTCGCTTGCGCTGGAGCGTATCAATTCATGTCTAGCCGCTGAACTCTGTCGAACCAGCCCGTAAACTCTCACTTTGTGAGCGGTACCGGAGTAATGTGGCTGCGACTGTGCGCAGGTCAGACATCTTTGATTATGGGCCTTAAAGCGCGGACGCTACATAGGTGATGGGGCTCGCCGTAGTGTAGGGCTGCGAATTATTTTCACGCCCATCAGGATGTTCAACGTCCGCCGAAATATTTAACACACGGGCGTTTTCGCCTCAATCAGAAAAGGGGCCGCCATGGCCCCAAATTGAACCCGCGCCCTTAAGCTTAGTAGCACAACGGCTCAGCCACTGAGTCACCGTGGTGGGTACGATGCTTATCTACAGCAGCTTGTGTGGCGTGACTTCAAACCTGCTGAATTGGCACTCCGGCTAAGCGGCGTCATTATAAGGCGATCACTGCCCTTTCTATAGTCTGCGTAGTAGAACGCTCTCTAATAATTTGCAGGCAGTGAATGGAGGCCAAAAATCTGTTGGAAGCCCTACGAGCGCTTACCAGGTACAAAGACGAAAGCGTTGTGGTTCCCAGTTAAATCACTAGTGCAGACTTGTTAACTCTACATCACGTCGGCGTCTTTCTGTTCGAATTCATTTCTTATTTTCTGGATACGCGCTCTTACGTTCGAACCGGGGTACCTCGAACCATAGCTTCTCTGTATAAGGGTAATCACTGGCATTTGTCCGCTTGTTTACCCGCGTGCCATCACATTTCTTTGCCAGTCTCTTAATGTTGCTGCCGCTGGCCGAAGATAGTGCACTCGACTCCTACTGAAAAACTCGTCTTAATGCTTCATACCAATTCAAAAGCATCGTTATTTACTCTCAGCAGCCGAGTGCACCGCCTATTTTGAAGAGATTTAAAGTTCCACACTCTGCGACCCGCGAATTTCAGGGGTCACTTATTAAAAGTCACCACCGAAGAAGCATACAACTTTCGAATCGGACGCTACGTTGGAATCGGCGTCAGACGTTGTCCTGTCTTGTCGCGCCTTTGAGGGGGTGAAGATGTACTGTATTACAGTGAAGTTCGGTCGCGTGGCTAACGTAACAAGTGTAGAAAGCGTTTATGTGAACACGATGCCGGAATTACCTGCAACTATCCACCGAATCGACCGCGAGGAACTGCTACGACATCAAGAGCCTCGGCGCTATAGTGACGGCGTGCACGTTTGCGAAAGGTGCGTGCTGCAGAGATGTACAGGCCAACACTGTCTCGAGATCCAGTGTTTATTTCTTTGATGCGTGCTTTGCTCCACGCAAAGAAAGCCCTGAGCGCCTTGGTGTCCGCGACTCAGCACACTACAGTTATGACGTTCAGCAGTACGCTCCGCGTCTTCAGCGTACATTCTATATACACCGTTTTGATGGCGTCAAGGATGGATACTCCCCGCTGCCCGTCAGCGTGACCTTCGTGTCTGCGACAATTCTAGTTTAGAAGGCCACATTACTTGCTACGTCAGGCCTCGCCGTCATGCGCTACGATACAGTCAACCTCCCATGTGAAACCGCCCGAACACTCGACACGCCCGTTGTGACACTCGCCGGCCACCAGCTTTGTTTTCCGATGCACTGTCGCGCAGTTATTCACCGGCTTCTGACCACAGCTTAACAGCACCCACGACGCGACAGCGCCGTTCACCTTAACCAGCGGAAATTATCCAGCGCGGTTTTATTATCCCGAAATTATCCAGCAGGAAAATTATCCAGCGCGGTCAAGGGAGGTGAGGCCGCAGCACAACTGTCATGTGCAACTCATATTACGGGAGAGCCTTTTTGGGAATCAACTTCGCCTCTACCTATCTTTAAAACACAATGGAAGTATTATGCGATGGCACCGAAAATATTAATTTGATCCATACTGGTGAAAAAGTGTCCAGAATGAGTTCTGCTTTGAAATCTCGTTTTGGGTTCAAGGTGTGTTTAACGGGATACAAAATGACAACGCGTCGAGATGGTGGTGAGTCGCTGTGCCCACTCACAATGTGCTTAATGACTTTTTGTTTGCCGGCCACTCATTCAGAGCGGAGTTTGCGGAGCTTCCGCAGTAAGCGAACGATGGTACTTGAGGTATTTATTTCTCCAAGCAGTGTGTAGTGACAGCTGACTGTGGTAACGGGGAAATGTATGCGGACGAGGCAGCACTATGTGCCCTTCTTGAGCACTGTTTTCGGTCGTGCAGAATGGCCTGATTCGAGAGTCTTCAAGTCAACGGGAAGCGAGGAGGATATTGATCAAAAAGACAGACAGGTAGTGGCGCTTGTGCTTTGACTATTTGCGCTTCAACCAACCTACGAAAAAAGACGTTATCCACTTCTCCGCATACATAGTGCAATATACTGTTTCCATTCGGCTTCGTACTTTTCTTCAAGTGACTTGCGATTGCGATATCTTGAAATTGCCGCGAACCCAAGATTAAGAAACATTTTTCACACGTCAAGGACTTTCAGAATTTATTGCTATGCTGCTTGGACTATGCAATGCTCCAGCCACGTTTGAGCGTTTCATGGATACGGTACTTGCGGTCCTGAAGTGGAAGGCGTGCATGTGCTACCTCGGCGATATCGTCAATATAGATCACACATTTCATGAACACAACGCGCACTTGGTAACTGTTTTGTACTGTTTAGGAAAGTCTGTATCTATAAATAACTAAAAAAATGTTGATTCAAAGAGCGGCAAACCCGGGTGTTAGGTCTTCTCGGCGACAAAGAAGGCGTCCGACAGCATCCACAGAATATACGAGCCATTAGCTGCTTTAAAAGCATACATGGGAAGGAACGTGACAGCTTCTGGGAACTTTGCTTTCATTTTCGTCTGTTTATTCCTAGATTTTCTGACATAGCCCACCCTCTTACATATCGTCCATGGGAAAACGCCCCATTATTATGCAGTACTGACTGCGATGTAGTGCGACGCTCGTTAGTTGGATAGTCACAAGCTTATATTAAGGTGGGTCCACGCAGACCTTGGAGGAAGTGAGACACACTGAGGCGGGGAAAAACATTAACAATTAGTTTAATGGGGTGCCTCAGTGGCGCCGACTTCCTTCCCAGGTGGGCGGAATCGTTCGGGCTGCAGGGGTGGTCAAACGTCGACGGGCCGTCGGTCTCGGGGCCAGGAGATGGAGGCAGTGCGGGTCTGGTGGCTCGAAAGGTCTGCGCGGTGAATCCGAGGGCAGAAACGTGAGGCAGTACCGGACCGGTAGTTTGGCGAGCTCGAGGTGTAGACCAGGTCAGGAAACGCTTGGAGCGTGCGGGCTCCTGGGAGGGATGCGCTTTCGCATTGCTCCTGAGCTGCCTCCGAATAGGAAGACGGCCGTCCCAAGTCCAACCACAATACTCTCGGTTCGCTCCTCTTTATCTCCTCTTCCTCCTACGTCGGAGCAGCGGCTGGGAGAAGAGCGAGAAGGGCCGGCTACAAGTGGCGGTGGACGACGCGGCTGTCCGCGCACCCGCCAAGGACGCGTCAAGGGAAGGGAAGCTTGGATCGCCCGAGGCAAAAGAAAACATGTGTCCTTTGCGACGCTGCCGGGCGTTCCCACCGGAAAACGTCCTGCGGCCAAAGATTTCCATCTGTCTCGGAGAAGTCGGGACACACGGACGACCGTCACAGTAGCTTTTCGTTATAGGAACGAGCTTCTGACATTCGGACTGACACGTAATCATTTCGGTACGAGGCAGCTACTGAAATTCACACTGATGCCAGAGGGGCATATGTTGGCAAAACAGAAGGAACTCATTCATACGCACTTACATTTTTTTCATTCACGCTGTAATAAATCACTCATACTTAAAAATCTCGTCTGTTCTCAAATTAACTCGTACTTACTCATCACGTACTCATTTACTGTAGTCAAAGTAACTTGTACTCAAACTCAGTTGTCCTCACGTGTATTCGTACTCAATCTCTGCTCGCGAGTACTCAAATCATTTGTACTCACGATTAATCGCACTCAATCTGTACTCACGGGTACTCAGTCTGTATATTGAGTACTCAATATGTACTTCTTACTCAATCTGGGCTCCTTACTACTTAATCTTCTGTACTCCTGATTACTCAACGTGTACTCATGAGTACTAAATCTTCTGTGCTCAATTAGTACTCACAAGCATTCAATCTGTACTCATTAGTACTCAGTTTGTATTACTTACGAATAGTCAACTTATCTGTACTGCAACCTAGGTCATGACTCGATTGAAAGACTACATAGAAAAAAAAATGAATGTTTAATTGATTAGAAAAACAGTGGTTACATTTAGATCAGGACAGGGGACCACAAGAAGAGAACGTCTCATGCGGTGCACTGTCGTAGGGCGACTCACGGTGCGAAACCGAAAGTAAGCACTCGCGTCGTCTGGCGTTTCTCTTATTCTCAGAAATGAAACAACAAAGCATTGGCCGCGTGGGGCTCACTGGGAGTTCAGGACTTCTCCGTGCGACCGTGGCCGTAAATTGCGGTTTTCTGCATGTATTCGGGTGGCAGCTTTTGTTGTCCGGTTTTGTTCCCGGGCACACAGATGTTCTGCTAATCGCGATCCAAACCCCAGTTGTGCCTGGACCCAGGCACAATTAGGTGTTCGCGTAGATTGACGTTTCTTCGTATCCAGATCACTGCCCGCTTATTCACAGATTCTCGGTGCTGGTATTTGTTTTAAATGCATAGCATTTTAGTAACTCACAATGTCACGCGGCGTTGGCGTGCCTTGTCGTAGTCCGCATGCGCGCCTTGTCGTAGTCCGCATGCGCGTCTTGTCGTAGTCCGCAGGCGCGCCTTGTCGTAGTCCGCAGGCGCGCCTTGTCGTAGTCCGCAGCCAGGAAGAAATAACAGTTTCCGGCGCCCGGTTTCGAACCCATGACGCCGCGGGCGGAGCGCAAGGTGCCCGGCGCACTACCGACCGAGCCACGAAACCGACACAGATTTCGATGCACCGAAAGCGCCTTATATCCTTCACTCATTTCTCGTTTGTTTCGAAAGCGCCACAAGTTGTCCCGCGCCTCCAAAAGATGGCGACACGGGTCCCGCGATCGAGAGATACGACTTGCCGGCGCACCCCCTCGGAAATGCTGTGCATTTGATCGTGCCCCTCGCGAGGGGGATGTCTTTTTTCGCCTACTTCGGGTAAAAGGCTGATTTCTTGAACAATTTCAAGAGACGAAATAAAGGAATTCTCTTCACGTCTCCACATTTCTTTCTTTTTCGTTTTCTTTGTTCTGTTTTTCGAAGCGGAGGTTGGGGACAAATTCACGCCTGTTCGATTCCTCCCACCTTTTTCTTCCTCCGTGCCTTTGGCGATGCACGCCGTGGCCAGTGACCAGTCCGCGGAAGTGATCACAAGCTCGGCACCCTTGATCGCTTATATTTGCTTCGGAAAATGGGAGTAGGCCTCTAAGCGGACGTCTACGCGGCTCTGAGGCTGGAACAAAGAGCTCAGATATTAGCCAATTTAACACGTTAGTTGGGCCAAAATTGTTTCTCTCCGCGGGCCGTGAGCGCGTGCGGTATGTGTGCATACACTTTGATAACAGCTTTTTTTGTTGTTCTGGATAGTAGAAACTTTGTTGAGAAGGCACTCGTCTCAATAAGGTTCGGTGAATTTCAAATTGGCTTGATTTGATTGTGTGTGTGCCCTGGGATTCACTTCATCGGACCTGAACTTGAGAGCGTTTATGGCGTTGTGTTAGTCGGGCCGCTTCCATCGGCGATTGTGTTCGGATAGCTCGTTACGTGCTTGATGCATGTGGTAGCGTAGACGACCGTTTTGCCCGGTGCCGAGCTGCGGTGCGCAGGGATTCCGTAGTTCAACGCGTTGAGGACGGTGCTTCAGTTGAAGTGTACGTTCCCGATGGTGCGGGAGCCGTGTGGCTTTTCGTTTAGCGTGCCGTAACGTGACGTTGTCGTAGGGTGGCGTGGCTGATCGGACAAAGTCGGTGCGCCTCCGTGCTCCCTGTCACCGTGGTTGCTGCGTAAGGGAAACCGTTTTTGTGGGGATGCGGGCGTAGTTCGTCTCATCTGTTCCGTCCCGAATTCCTCAGCGTCGCAAGCGTGACTTCATTGTCAGGGCATTTGATGCCTTCGTCTGGATCGGGTTCATTCATTGTCGTTCTTGCCGTGTCCGTGTCGTCGCTCAAGCTCTCGTCTTTCCCTGTTGGTCGAGAATGCTAAAATCAGTATCTCTCCCACACAAGTAGGCCCAAAAGCGTCCCGTTTGTCCCGAGTCCGCTTGCCCGCTGTTGAGTGCTCTTACTAAGTGGTGTTTGTCGGTGGAGTCTGGATCGGAGCAGTGGGTGCCGGGGATCTCGGACGTTCCGTCTCGGACGTGCCGCATGCTCTGTCCGTGTCGTTGCTCGTTGACTGACCCACCTGCACGAGTTGCATGTTGTTCGTTCGCTGGAATCGGTGGAGCAGTGTGCTGGAACCCATCGGCTGCTGCCCTACCAGTGACTGATGGGGTGCAGTCATCCCTCGCTGTCTTCGAGCCCACATTTTGGAAGTTTTACACGACGACGCCACAGCTGACCATCCTGCTTTCCACAAGACCTACGACCGCATCAAAAGCAGATTGTTTTGGTTGCGCCTTTCAATGAGTGTCACGATATATGTGGCGTCCTGCCCTTCGTTCCAGCGTCAAAAACGCTCGTTCGCAGCCCCTACCCGTATGCTACAGCCCCGGCCTTGTTCATCGCCACCATTCAAATTTGTGGGCTATGATTTATATGGCCCTTTGCCCTTACTTCGACTGATCATCGTTGGATTGTGACCACTGTCGGCCACTTGACGCGCGGTGTGCAGAAACGGCTCCTCTACGTACAGGCTGTGCTTTAGAGGTCACCGATTTTTTCTGAAAGCTACTTTGCTACGGCATGGACCACCTTGTGCTCCCCCAGTAAGTTCTCCAAGCTGCTGGTACTGCCCACAAAACTACTTCGAGCTGTCATCCGCAGACCAACGGACTAACAGAACCGTTCGTAGTACTCTTTCCGTAATTAATTCTCCCTGTATCAACCCCAAATGCAAGAAGTGGGACGTCATGTTAAGTTCGGGCTCCGCATGTAATTAATGAAGGCCGCCGGTGGCCCATGTATTGGCGTCGCCTCCGCTGGTAGCTACTTTCCCGTGTCCCTTTCATGTAGCCGCACGGACGACAGGTTCGGAGCTGCGGAGAGCGCGTGTTGTGCCCGTCCTTTTGTGTGTCAAAGGACGGGGGTGCTTAGCCTGAGTACCTCTGTCGCGTCGGAGGTGGCTGGGTCATTCGGCATAACAAGCTGACGGGACGCCAGAGGATCGTATCTCTTAGTGTTGAGAGCGCGCGCGGTGTAAGTTTGGAAAATCTTCGACTCCGGCGGCGGGCGCTCTTCGTCGACGGGTCGTTCGCCTCGGCTGGCAGCGTCTCTCCCCGTGGTCTGTTCGGGTGGCCGGCGGCGCCCCTTCGTCTGGGAGGGAATTAGCAACCCTATTGCCCCGAAACGCGGGAGGCGCCGCGCGGAGGGAGGTCAGCCGCGCGAGGACCGCTCCGGGCCCTCGGCTTGGCTGTTGTTTGTGCAGATGCCGCCCGCTGAACGTAATGGATGGTTCACTTTAGGCCGCAGATGTCCTGTATTTTCTGGCCGGGTGAACAGCGTGCGTAGGAAACGCACTTTGAGTGCATAAGAGAGAGAGGTTGGGTCACGTGACCGCAGGTGGGACATGTGTGTGATTGGCTGGTTCCTGTGGCCAATCAATGGTTTCTACTAATTGTTTAAAGGGTTTTTTTCTCTTTCTTGTACGCCCCCTTTTTGGAGGCGGGGTTTTTGTTATCAAAACCGGAGTGTTGGGTTTTCTCGGGGGTCGGTCGAGAGGGGATCTAGTTCAGTATAGATCTCGGCCGAACAGGCTGCTGCTGTCAGAGTGACAATGTAACCGTCACTCTGACCTGATGTAAAGTTGGAGTAATGTAAATAATGTAAATAAACCTAATATCCAGCAAGGAAGGCAGTCCTCATCCCTCACCCGCTCCAAGCATCGGTCGTCGGTCATCGGAGCGAGTCGAGATCGTCCTCTCGGCTCGCGCATCAAAAGAACATCACTATTTCGTCTCCATCAGTTCGCCAAGAAGATGGAGAGGCGAAATTTAACTGGCGCAGTCGACAGGATGACCACGACCATGGGCTGGAGCTGGTGGGGCATTGCGGAGAGACTCCTTCAACGCAAGGTTCGGCTCCGACCAACGACGAGCCAGACTCCAAGCATCGACGGGGCGACACCTCAGCGGGAGGCCTCGTGAGTTCCGGCTCAGTGCGGCAGCAGCCGCGATTGAACGGCAACGGGGCGACACCTCAGTGGGAGGCCTCGTGGGCTCCGGCCCAGGGCGGCGTAAGCCGCGGTTCAACGGGGCGACACCTCAGCGGGAGGCCTCGTGGGCTTCGGCCCAGGGCGGCGTAAGCCGCGGTTCAACGGGGCGACACCTCAGCGGGAGGCCTCGTGGGCTTCGGCCCAGGGCGGCGTAAGCCGCGGTTCAACGGGGCGGCACCTCAGCGGGAGGCCTCGTGGGCTCTGGCCCAGGGCGGCGTAAGCCGCGGTTCAACGGGGCGACACCTCAGCGGGAAGCCTCGGGGGCTTCGGCCCAGGGCGGCGTAAGCCGCGGTTCAACGGGGCGACACCTCAGCGGGAGGCCTCGTGGGCTCTGGCCCAGGGAGCACGGCCCCATCCCAGCGGCGAGAGCGGCGCATCGGGTCCACGAGCTGCTGCACCAGCGACACTGCGACCCGGCCGAACCCGGAGCGGGCACAGGTGGGCCCTGACTTACTTTCTCCGGGTTCACCATGGCCACTATGCTAACGGGACGTCGCGGCACCGACCATAAGGTTAGTGCCATTGTGCTCGAAATTGAGGAGTTGAGAGCTGAATTAGCTCTCAGAAATGCCCAGCACGCTTTGGAAAAAGCAAGGCTAGCGGGTAGCAGCGGCGCGGGTAGCCCGTCCGTGTGGACGGCTGAGGAGCTGAGTGCTCAATTAGCGCAAGGAAGAGCGGAGATCGCTTATGAAAAAGCGAAGCTTCGCATGATTGGTGGCCTCGGAGAGGACGCCAATGTCTTCACGGTGTTTGTGCCCTCGTGGGCGCTTCGAGCGCCACGGGATGAGGAGAGTGGGAATGTAGTGGACGTGGCTGAAGCCACTCCAGTTGTTAAGCAACCCCATAGCGTTTCCACTGCTGCAGATGAGATCATGGAATCTCGCGAGACTGATGTCTTAGCTGCAGCAGTTCTTTCTGTGGCGGCGGGCAATGTTGCCGTGGCGGCGCAGGGAAGTGTCGAGTGCAGCACCGCCCCATGCGCCGACATAGAGTCCGCGGCCGATTGCGAGGAGCCTCTCGTGGACGAGCTAATTCCGAGATCGAGCGAAGCTGTAGAAGGCATGGTCATCTCGGAGGAGGCAGAGGTAGCACAGCCGTCAGGTGAGGGCAGCGGATCGGCGCGCCTAATTGTGGAGCTTCCGTGCGCGAACCATGAATGCGCAGGGGGTCCGCGGCGTCTTGAGCGTAGGTCGATTCCGACACGCCCGAGAACGCCGAAGGCGGTGGCAGGTGTGGCGGCGCAGGTGCGACACCGTCGTACGCGCTACCGCCGAGTAGGGTGTTCCTTCTCTCCCGGGAGCACAGGACACCGCGAGCCGAACCAGGGTTGTTTAGAATCAGCTGGTGGTGCATGAAACGGAATCAGCTGCCGTGCGACGGTCGGTGTGTGCCGCCGTGGAAAGGGGCGTTTGCGCTGAATAGTGTACAGTGCTAGATAGAACAGTTCAGTTTTGTTTGGCGCACACTTTGTTGTTAGCGTGTTTTGCTGTGTGTGCGTAGGGATCGCTCCGACGAGCGTTATTCTTAGTTGTCCCTGTACTGTAGTTCTCCCCCTTGTTAGTTTTTTTTTTGTTTGTGCATGTGTTGGTTGTGTTCAGCTGTCGTAAGGCGTGTGATTTACGAGTAGCGCAGCTTGGCGGGTTTAACTGTCTTCTTGTGAAGCAGAGCCGCGGTTACAGCACGGTAGGGAGTTTACCTCTGGGTACAATGGCGAGTGCCTTCCTTTATTTCAGCTCGTTGGCATGTGGTCATGGTGGGCCATGGAATGTGCAGGTAGGGCCCCCTTGTGGCGCTTGTGTGCGAAATAGTGTTTCAGTACTGAAAAGTGAACTTTGAGTACATCACATGTGGACAGCAAGTGATTCGCAGCTGGGACAAACAATCTGTGTCGCATTCCGAAATAACGCTGAACTTTCTTAAACGTTTTGTTATCGGTACAGGACTAGCCTCATTTTTTTGTGTTTGGGTTTGTTTGGGTGTATGTTTCTATCCTTAGAGTGAAAGAATGTTCCTGTGTGCGCTTAACGTTTAAGAGTGGATGGTTTTATTCATTTTGTTGTCAAGTGTGAAAATTTACACCCTTCGTAGGGTTCGGTTGCCTTTAATGGTAGAGGGTGTCATGAGTAGTTTCTCACGGGCCCTGTAGTTGAGCGCTTTCTTTTATCGTTTGATGTTGCACAAGCAACGGCTAGGCCAAGGCACTAAGTGTGCCGTGTGGTATCTGTTTTTGGTGCAGTTGGCCGGCGCGTTGTGCTGGTTGGGTTGGTGTGTACCGGGTTAATTTTTTTTATTGTAGTATTGTATTGTATTTTGTAGTGTACTCGCGTAACCGCTTGAGTGTGTTTTTTTTAGTCCTGGCTCTGCAGTAAGACATAATGTGCAGGAGAGCTAATGTTGTACGTACAGCTAGTGTACGGACAACATTCTTAGTGCGGAGGTGTTAAGTTCGGGCTCCGCATGTAATTAATGAAGGCCGCCGGTGGCCCATGTATTGGCGTCGCCTCCGCTGGTAGCTACTTTCTCGTGTCCCTTTCATGTAGCCGCACGGACGACAGGTTCGGAGCCGCGGAGAGCGTGTGTTGTGCCCGTCCTTTTGTGTATCAAAGGACGGGGGTGCTTAGCCTGAGTACCTCTGTCGCGCCGGAGGTGGCTGGGTCATTCGGCATAACAAGCTGACGGGAGGCCAGATGATCGTATCTCTTAGTGTTGAAAGCGCGCGCGGTGTAAGTTTGGAAAATCTTCGACTCCGGCGGCGGGCGCTCTTCGTCGACGGGTCGTTCGCCTCGACGATGGTCGCCTCGGCTGGCAGCGTCTCTCCCCGTGGTCTGTTCGGGTGGCCGGCGGCGCCCCTTCGTCTGGGAGGGAATTAGCAACCCTATTGTCCCGCCACGCGGGAGGTGCCACGCGGAGGGATGTCAGCCGCGCGAGGACCGCTCCGGGCCCTCGGCTTGGCTTTTGTTTGTGCAGATGCCGCCCGCTGAACGTAATGATGGTTCACTTGTCCTGTATTTTCTGGCCGGTGTAACAGCGTGCGTAGGCCACGCACTTTGAGTGCATAAGAGAGAGAGAGTTGGGTCACGTGACCGCAGGTGGGGACATATGTGTGATTGGCTGGTTCCTGTGGCCAATCAATGGGTTTCTACTAATTGTTTAAAGGGTTTTTCTCTCTTTCTTGTACGCCCCCTTTTTGGAGGCGGGGTTTTTGTTATCAAAACCGGAGTGTTGGGTTTTCTCGGGGGTCGGTCGAGAGGGGATCTAGTTCAGCATAGATCTCGGCCGAACAGGCTGCTGCTGTCAGAGTGACAATGTAACCGTCACTCTGACCTGATTGTAAAGTTGGAGTAATGTAAATAATGTAAATAAACCTAATATCCAGCAAGGAAGGCAGTCCTCATCACTCACCCGCTCCAAGCATCGGTCGTCGGTCATCGGAGCGGGTCGACATCGTCCTCTCGGCTCGCGCATCAAAAGATCATCACTATTTCGTCTCCATCAGTTCACCAAGAAGATGGAGAGGCGAAATTTAACTCGTCATACTTCACTTTGTCACATACGCATACATATCCGCTGTTCAAAGCACCACTGGATTTTCACCGTTCGTTCGCGTCCAGGGCCACCACGCCTCATCCATTCTCGACGCGGCTTTCATTTTCTGTCGCGAGGATACCACACTCGGCATCACCAATAAATTTCTTTCTTGCCTAGCGCAGCTCTGGAACCTCGCACGATTGAACTCCGAGTCCTGCCAAAACGACCGCAGGTGTCGCTTATGACGCAGACCGCCGAGAAGTTACGTTTACCCATCGGGATGAGGTACTGCTTGCGACGCGGCTCCGTCCGCCAGGACAGTGCAAACATTATGGCATGCTTCATTCGGACATACACCGTACTTCAGCGAACCTCTCCCTTCAACAACGTAATTTCTCCAACTTGTGGCGTCGCTGACATTCGTTGCGTGGCCTTTAAACTGTGGATGTTTCGCACATAAAGGAATTTCTCCTCATTTCATCCTGCCTTTGACACCCGGGATGGCTGCTTTAGCCAACGGGGAAAAAAGTGTGAACGCTGTCTTGACACAGACCTAGAGTGGTCATTTCCTCTAGTGCGTCCAAGCACTCTATTATCAGCATCGTCTTACTCACGCATCGCTTGCGGTCATCATCGCATACCTTGCCTAGAGCGAGCATCATAGTCATCGAAGTTTTGTTGGTTCTGTTGGCTGTTTAGTAGACACCGCCGGAATAAACGCCGTCCTGCCTTAGGCCTCGTTTCCTGCTTTTGTTTTTGCCGACGGGCTGTGCGGGACCGTGTTATCTGGGTAATTCCAGAGCGGAGTGAAGCACCTGCTTCATTGTTTATTTTGTATGCTGCACGTGTTATCTCCTTTGATAGGAATACTGTTTCGAAGTAACGTCACCAGCCTAGAACAATCTTTTTTGAACTACAGTGTTCTGGGTCCAATTCGACGGTTCTGGAAACACTCGCGCCGAGAGATAAATTGCAGCAGAGCAGACGCCGCGGTATTCCGCTCCCCGACACTGTCGTCACGCATCTCACGCGGCAGAGAAATGAGGGTCGGTTTGAAGCATTCGATTTCCACACAATATATTTTCAACACAAATACCTCAAACGAACGCAGTCATAACTCCCAAGCATGTCACACTATACAAAACAAAACAAGCACAACCTCATCCTCCCCAAAAATCTAGTCAAATAGTCACTGTAACACATTAACTGTCTATTCCAAATTCAAACATCCTACCTCCGGTACCACAATGAGCCAGGTGCGATGCCGATGACGTGGCCCAGTGGGTAGGCTCCTGCGTTGCAGAACGTCGCAGCACGTCGCGATGGCCCGTGCTTGTTGTCAGTGGTCCGGATGACTGTGGTAATAGGTAATAGGCTGCTGGTAATAGGTGGTTCCGAGCTGCCCACTGCCACACGGTGCGATGCCGCTGGTGCGTCTCCGGCGGAGCGATGCCACCGGTCAGCAGGAGGCCAGCAGAGCGAAGCCGCTGGTAATAGGTGGTTCCGAGCTGCCCGCTGCCAAACGGTGCGATGCCGCAGGTGCGTGGTTGGGCACGGCCCCAACTTGCAACCATTCCTCCTAAGATCTCGTTCCACTCTCTCCACTCCAACTTTGTCGTCCTCCTCTTCACCTCGCATTCCATCGTGTGAGGCCCCCATTTGCTGGTCCAGCCAACCTTCTCTTCCTCTTAATCACTCTGTGTATGTTCTTCATTAGACACTTCCAAATCCTTCTCGCCATCTCGTACTCTGATTCTTCTTTCTCTTCGTCTTTTAGATGCGGAGCATCTTATAGAGGTGGCCTGTCCCTCGTCGGCGTCGGCGCCGTTCGCACTCACACTCCGCATGCACAACTCTCCTCCTTACACCCACAGCTCCGCGATACTACACTATATAAAAAAGAAATAGCGGCGCTCAGTTTCGATCCCACCACTCTCTGGCCGCAACGGGAGGTACGCGGTGCTCTCCCCACTGCGCTACAAATCCGGGCCAGGAGCAAGTGCTACGAACACGCCTGATGTCCTTGACTCATTCAAACTACATCAAGAAGCTACTGATACAACGAAGGCACGCGAAGCTGAACATCAACGGAAACGACGAACTGAAAACTTTAGAGGGGGATGCTGAATTTTCCGTGGGAAAGCTGTGGCGGGAAGCGCCACGCGCCTTGCAGATCAACCAGCCCCGTCCGCAGCGCCTCTGATGCTGATTGTGGCAGGATGTCCCTAGGGATTGGCCAACCAAAGAATCCATCACGAGATAGGTTCGCGTTCAACCACCATCGTCATCTTCCCGTAGGGGAACCACCGAGGAAGAAGAAGAACGAGAAGACAAAGCTACAAAGAGGAGGGCGTGTACATTGCTCTCAGCCGGTGCACCAATATCAACCACCTTTACCTCACCAAAGCTGACAGAGAGTACCGATTCTACCACAGCGAAAACATCGACAAGAACATGATGGACGATTTTCGGCGCTTCGAGAACCACCGCCTACTCACCGTAACACAACAGCACTTGCGTGCCTCTGCCACCGGTGTGGACCCGGACGCGGAATTCCCTCTGGCTCTAGTAAAAACCACATCACTCAACATAACGGCAACACAATGGAACCACACGGAACCGCCGCGATGCTTCGCGTCCTCATCAGGGTGCCCCAAGGTAAGATGGTGTAATTATGTTCTTCCATCATCTTCTTCGGACAATCCCCCTTCGGGTATGGGCTCTTCTTACCACATGACAGACACTCGCTTGCGCATTTCAATTTGTTGGCTGGTGCTTCACCGCCTGTATATTCTTTGAGTTAGGGAAGCAACTGTTCGCTTCAATAAACTTGATCTTCCTTCTAAACAACTGAGCCATCTTTGGCTTTGTGACATCTGGTGGAGTTGCCGGGTACGCACACTTTATGTTCCCGTCGCCTTCTCGAAGCCGACAATCCAGTCCCAGCCAAGCCAGCCGCCGACTGCAGTGTTTATCGGCCCAGTTTGTTCTCCTACCTGAATGAACCAATAGAAAGACCGCTGCAACCGAAAACATGGTAAAAAAACTACTCCGATCGTCCTACAACAGCCCCGGGAACAACCATCCTTCCACGGATACCCCGGCTGTTGTTGATAAACTTTATTGACACACACCCACACACACACACACACACAAACACACACACACACACACACACACACACACACGCACGCACGCACGCAGACACACACGCGCGCGCGCACACACACATACACAGACATGCACACGGTCACGCGCACGCACGCACGCACAAAATACCCCCAAAGTCCGTGTTTTATGAAAGGAAAAAAAATTTTCTATACAGACGGGAGGACCTGACGCACGTGAGCCACCAAAGGTCGCCACAAGGCCGCGCGGTCCGGTCCCCCCGGCGGCGCGAGCCAGTCTCGGAAAGCGGAAGGAGGAGACGAAAGGGTATTAGGGTCAGTTGAGAAGGTTGGTTGCGAAACCGTACATGCCCAAAGAACATGCGGCGTGTTGGGAAAGCCAGAACACCTACAGCACCGTGCAGGGCTGCGACGGCCTTAATCGATGTAGTATGTGTGGGGTTGGAACGCTGTCCGTTTGCGCTTGCCCGATAAGACAAGCATCTGCCCGGGGTAAAAGGTGAGAGGCAGACGGTAGAGTGTACCTATTTCTGACTAACTCGTGCACAGTCTGGAGTCGATGTTGACAGGCTTATCGCGCCTGCATGGCAGGGTGGAAAAGGGCTGGCCAGGGCGTCTCAAAGTCTCCCGATTGGGACAGAGCAGGAGAGCTGATGTGGCTGGTCGTTGCCCGGGATGCCTGCATGACCAGAAGCGCAGTCCAGCACATAAGTAGTACCAGTGTATTTGACCAGATGAGTGTGAAGTGTACGCATCATATTGATCGGAAGCAACTGCTCCTGGAACAAGCGGAGAGCATCCTGACTGTCACTAGGAATCAAGCGGTTACCGGAAGTGTCAACGGATAAGATGGCTCAGTGATTGTTTGAGCCTTGAGATACAGGGCGGAAGGAACTCTCGAGCATCTTTTCGGCAAGGTCGTGTGGGCAGGACGAACTACTGTGACTCCGCGTGCTTCTTTGGTGGATAAGAAGGCATCTGTGTACGTAACTGTTGCTGAGCACCGTAGCTGTAGCGAAGAGTGGATATTCGAGCTCGATGACGTCATCGATGGGGGATGGGGGGTTGGGGATACGTTGATTGGAATGGTAGGAACTATTACGCGAGTGAGAGGATACCAAGGGGGGTATGTCGTTGTAATGTCGGGCAAGGACAATACCTGGTAATGAAGTGAGGATAGAAGAAGACAGCCATGCCAAGTAAGCTGGAGACGAATGTGCCGGGCCGCCAAATGAAGATCAACCTGATCTGACAGTGATGCGAACGGCTAAGCAGCCTCCAATGTAGCGAAGGGGGCGTATGTAGGTACACCTAGAGCCAGGCGGGTGGAAGGCCTGAGGAGCCACTCAAGCTGGGATCGCTGCGATGACGTTAATTTTACGTATGGCCGGCTGCGAAGAATGCGGGTATATATTAGAGTTTACGAGTCGCGTAATATTATGTTCTCCTAGGCCTTGGCGACGTCGGGTCAGCCAACGGAATATGTAGGTGAGGTGGGTAATTTGAACCTTACACCCATTCAGTCATTGTGAGGCCTTCTCATTATTCTGCAGGGCAAAGCCGAGGACAGGCAGCCAGGCCTGACCTGGAAGAGGGGTGGCATCAATCATTAGTTCTATTTGAGAACGTTGATCACTCGCTTTAGCCCCCAAGCGCACGGCAGTGACCACCAGGTACTCAGATTTCTGCGGAGATTGTGTGAGACCTACGCTTGACGCGAAAGAGTTGACAGCATCAATGCCACCCTGAAGTGTGTCGGACAGTTCAGCTTGGCTGCCCATAGAACAACATAGGGATATATCATTAGCGTACAGTCAAAAGGAGAAATTAAGAATGGAATGAAGCAGACGAGGCAGTGGGCGAAGTGCTAAATTGAAAAGAGTAGGGGAAACGACAGATCCCGAGTAACGCCCCTGTAGGAATCCAAGGAAATTAGGTGGTAGTCCTCTAATACCAGAGTGAAGTCGTGCGGTGAGAAATCGTGAATGTAGTTGTACAGTTGGGAGCTAGGTGTAAGTATGCGGATTTGCTCAAGAATGGCGCAGTGAGAAACTGCATCAAACGCTTTTTGGAAGTCTAAACTCATGATTGCTGTAAGTTGGTGTATACTCGGATATGGGTATACCTCTTGTTGGATTCGCAGCATTGTATCCTGTGTTGACCTGTGACAGCGGAACCCAGTCATACTGTAATCAAAAATTGCCTATGTTCGAGAAGCTAAGTGAAACGACGGAGGACCATACGTGCATTAGTTTTCCAACACACGATGTAAGTGAAATTGGGAGTAGCCTCTTCAAAGTAAGTGATTTTCCTGGTTTAAGGATAGGGCGGGTTTTAGCAGTCTTCCACTCAGGGGGGATAGATACTTTTAGCCATTAGAGCGGAGTCCGGCAGGTTATTTAGGTGGGAGTTTTTTCGACTCGGTCGAAACCTCAGCAGTCACTCAAACATTACAGAACCGTGGTGTAGACGAGCATTATGTAAGAATACTAGAGGATATTTACAGTGGGTCCACTGCTACCATCATCCTGCATAAGGAGAGCAGTAAAATACCTATAAGGAAGGGTGTCAGGCAAGGAGACACCATCTCTCCGATGTTATTCACAGCATGTTTACAAGTAGTATTCAGAACATTGCATAGGGAACAGGTAGGAGTAAGGGTTAATGTAGAATACCTCAGAAACCTCAGATTTGCTGACGACGTTGCCTTGCTAACTAACTCGGGGGACGAATTGCAAAGCATGCTTTCCGCACTGGATGAACAGCGTAGAACCATGGGCCTGAAAATAATATGCAGAAAACTAAAGTAATGATGAATAACCTCGGGACAGCACAGCGGTTTCAGATAGGTGGCGAGGCAGTGGAAGTGGTAAGCGTATATATCTACTTAGGCCAAGTTGTGACCCCAGATCCCAAAAATGAGGTAGAGATAACAAGAAGGATCAGAATGGGGTGGGGTGCATATGGCAGGCATTCTCAGATGATGGATAGCAGCCTACCATTGACACCGAAGAAGAAAGTGTATGACACCTGCATCTTACCGGCACTCACCTACGGGGCAGAAACGTGGAGGCGCACTAAGAGGGTTCAACTTAAATTGAGAATCACTCAGCTGGCAATGGAGCGTAAAATGATAGGTGTAACATTGAGGGACAAGAAGACAGCGTAGTGGGTCAGAGAACAAACTTGTGTTAAGGACATATCAGTAGAGAATAAGTAGAAGAAATGGACGTGGGCAGGGCATATAATGCGAAGGCAAGATAACCGCTGGACATTAAGGGTAACCGAGTGGATCCCTAGAGAAGCCAAGCGGGGCAGGGGGCGGCATAAAGTTAGATGGGCAGATGAGATTAAGAAGTTTGCGGGCATAAATTGGTTACAGTTGGCGCAGGACCGAGGTAATTGGAGAATAATGGGAGAGGCCTTTGCCCTGCAGTGGGCGTAGATAGTCTGATGATGATTATGATGATGATGATGAAATCGTGTTTCCTTTGGGAGTACTATGACACGACGATTTTTTAAAGCGCTGAACGGAAGTCGCCCTTTGTGCCGTATGATGTCTGCGTCGTCCAAGCACACTTCCTTTCATTCAGCTGAAAGCCTCCGTTCTGACTGCGGCCTATGTTGGTTAACAAAGGCTTAAAACACTTCTGAGTTTCCTAATTCCAGTACTTCTCGGCCTTTGTTATTTCCTCTGCTGTTAGTGCGCCTTTTATACGTCTCCTTTTCGTATTTTCAATGAAACGAAACATCCAGGCTGTCGCCCGTAGTAGCTTGTTGTTATAGCCAAAGCTTTCTATGTAGAGTATTGATGGTGCTGCTGGCTCTGCTAAAAGTTCGTTGCAGTGTACCGTCTCTCGCTCTCCCTCAGTGTTGATGTTCACGTTGTCTTCGGTGCTCAGACGCTGTTCTTCTGATTTGAGGAAGCTCGGACCGTGCCACGACGTTTTTGACTCTATTAGAGACTTTCCGCTGATTCCGCGTGCGAGCATGTCTGATGGGTTATCTTCCCCCGGACAAACCCCCAAATACGCTGGCTTGTTCTTTCACGTATCTCATCAGCTCTCCTCTTGACAAACATTTCTCTCTTGGTGTCTCTTTTGATCCAGTGAAGCGTTGTCATTGAGTCCGTGCAGTGGCTGATACTTTCAAATCTTTCGGCGTAACGTTTTCCTATATACTCGCTCATCCTCGCTGCCAGAACCACTGACAAGAGTTTGAGTTTGGCTAAGGATAACTCTTTCGTCGGTGCCACTCGACTTTCGGACATCATTAAAGTCGCTTTCTTTGTTTCGTCTTTGAATTCGTGCACGATGTACGCGGCAGCTCCATATGCCGACGGGCTTGCGTCAGAGAACACGTGTAGGTGCCGGTTTTCTATGTCCTTTTCTTTGTTCACGTAACCTCGTTGCACCTGAAGACGTTTAAACTGCTGTGATTCTTCAAATAGTTTCTTCCATTGATCGCTCTCCTGTGATGGTAACGGGTCGTCTCATGTTGCTCCCATCTTCCAGAGGCGCTGAAATCCTATTTTGGCTCGTATTTTGAATGCGATAGTAGCCCGATTGGGTCAAAGATTTTCGCTGCTGCCTGTAACACTGCTCGTTGAGTCATGTTTGTTGTGGTCGCATGGAACATCCATTTTTCTACTGGGAATGAAAGCATGTCCTCTGAGTGTTTCCATCTCATACCCAGTATCATTGTGTGCCCTTTCGCTCGTGTTTTTTGGTGGGCTGTGTCCTTTTATTTGTCGTCTAATATCTTATTGACCTTTTCTTCATACGACGTCCATTTTCAGAGGTTCATTGATGCTCTTTGAAAAATCTCTTTAGACTCTTTGTACAGAATGACAGCTTCCTCAACTGTATTTCCTCCAAAAATCACGTTATCGACGTACATTTTCTTCATCAGCTTCGCCGTGGTAATTGGGAATTCATCCTTCATTTGCTCCAAGTGATGTTTGATTGTCGCCGCTAGGAGGAACGTGCTTGGAGTTGTTCCAAATGTGACTCTGGTCATTCTTCACGTCTCGACTTCATCGGTCAGCCCGCCTTCATCGTCGTGTTTCCACCAATGAAATCGTAAGGCGTCGCGGTCATCTTCGTGAATTGCTATTTGAAGAAACGCTTTCTCAACGTCACCCATTACAGCTACCTTTAAGTAGCGAAAGCATATCTTTGTTGGAATTAGGACCGGCTTCCAAATTGTCATTCAATGATTTTCCTGCGATTGCGCTCGATGATGCATCAATTACGACTGGAACTTTTGTCGTTTCCCTGTCCTCCTGCATTACTGCCAGGTGCGGCATGTCATAACATAAATTGAACTCGCATCCTGAATTTCAGCTCACTTTCTCGGCAACTCCTGAACTGAAGTATTCTGAAATGGCTTTGTCGTACCTTGTGATAAGCTTTTCGTTCTTGTTTAACATTCTTGTCAGCTGAATAAGTTGTTTCATTGCAGTGTCCTTGTTGGTTTGCATGTTGATGTTTTGTTTCCATGGCAAGCTCATCTTATAGCGCCCATTTTCTTTACACACCTGTTCTTTGAACTTTTGGGCAACCATGCTACATTTGTCCATCTCGCTAGTCCTTGCTTCGATTCCGATGGCTTCTAAGTTCCAAAGTCTTTCCAGTTCCGTCTTCCACTCGACGTTACTTGCCTCAACCTGGAGTACCATCACCGCCTGTGCCTCTTTCAGTCTGATCCTACTGTCGCTGACTGGTCCATGCACTATCCAGCCAAGTATGGTCTCGGCTGCGAGTAGTCGGTTCTCGATATGTCGTATTTTTCCCGTGACGAACTCCTAGTAGTGACCTGAACCGATGAGAAGTCCGGTTGTCCAAACGTCCTCAATTTCAAATTCGTTGTCCGCCAATTTTAGCTTGAGTTCCCGCATCTTGTCGCTGATGTTTCTGTCGTGTGCTGAAAGATGGCTGTGTTAGATGCTCCCTATTTTAAGGGCTTCGACAGCTATAACTGACTCCCTTTATCCACTATGTGCCATCACCTTTACGACGTCCAGGCATTGAAATTTTTCGTTCCATCCCAAGAATCCAATTCTTAGCTTTTCTTGCGTTGGAGTTTTTGCTCCGATCTTTTCTGCCACAGATTTTGTAATGAAGGTTCTTTGACTACCGCTATCAAGCAGTACTCGACAGATGCCTTCTGATGTTTCTCCATGTACCCCTGCTATTGCTGTCGGCAGCAACACGCAGTTTCTAGTCGGGTTCCCTACTGATTGCATCAGGGACGTTGCTGTTTGCTGTACTGTGGTTGATTCCTGTCTCTTTTCATTGTCTTTTCTCTTGCATATTGATGTTGCATGGTGGTCTTTGAGTCTCTTGCAAGACACACTTGCTTTGCAGATGCTGGCCGTATCATTTGGTCGAGCACATCTGAAGCATGATCTGTTTTTGGTTAGCGGCTTCTTTTTCTCTTCCATAGGTAGGCTTCGCGTGCAGTCTTCAGTAAGGTGGTTAATTTGCTTGCAGAACAAGTAGGCCTTGTGCGCAGAGCTGTAGAAACTAGCGGTCAATCTGTACGGTTTTTCGTTCTCCTGTTTAGGTCCCGTACCTGCTGTCTCCTGCTCCCACTGAGCTTCCTCACGTAAGCACACCTGTTGCCGTAGAAATTCTATCATTCGTTGCAGCGCGTCGGCACTTTTCTTTCCCATTGATGACGTTTCTTCGCTGTTAGCCGTCGACCTGTTTTCAGAATGCCTCCTTTGTCTTGTACTGGATCAAAAGGCCTGCTCGCATAGCCTTCTTTATACCTGGCATGAACATTGGGGCGAAGCACTCTGAGTTCACTTCAGGAGCCTGTAGTGCCAGTGTGTGTATCTGCACCTTTTGGAAAAGCTTTCGCAGGGCTTCCGTGTCATAGACCGATGGTACCTTGTCAAGTCGTAACAGCTCTTTCGTGTGCAGGTCCACCAACTGGTCGGGTCTCCCAAATGTCTGTTTCAAAATCTTGATAGCTTGTTTATAGTTGCTTTTGGCCGAGAACTGAAGTCCAATCTCTGCGGCTGCTTTGCCAATTAGTGTCGACATGAGGTAGTTGATCTTCGGTTCATTGATTATATTAGGCTTCAAATGAACTGCTGATTCATATTGCGTCCAAAATTTAGTCAATTCAAGGGTATTTCCACTGAACTTAATTATTTTTAATTTCGGCTGCTTCACAAACTCCGTGGTGCCTTGCGCACTGTGCATTGAATGATTCGCCGATCCGATTCTCTGTGCTTGCGCTTGAGCTGACAGCATGCCTTCCATAGCCTTCTTTAAATAGTTCTCGATCTTTCAATAGATGGCTGCAAGTTTCAAGTGGTATTCTATCACTCTCTAGAATTCACTTTCCTCCCCTCCATCTGTTAAATAAGGTTCCATCTGCTCGTTGCACTTCGTTAGGCTTGATGCTATGGCCTTTATCTGGGCTTGCGTGGCAATCAGATGCTCTCTGTCGGCTCGTTGCTGTATTTGAGCCTACGACACAATATTTAGATGCGTGACATGCGTTCGTAACGCCTTTCTCTTCTTCGAGACGACTTTCTTGCTTATTTTCTTTTCCGAAGCAGAAACTCCGCTTACTTTCGGGGATCCGTTGGCTCCGTGGGTGTTCGGCCTGCTGCGATCTTCTTGTCTTCTCCAGGCTGCTTCGCTGCTCCTCCGCCGTTGTCTTCACTGCTGCGTGATGGCTGGTTGTCTTCTCTGGTTTGCGGGGAGTTGTATCCTAGTCACGGCACCATCTTTAGTAACGAGAGGCCGCAGGACGTTTCCACAGCGTAGGTTTAATGAGAAAGGAACAGCGGAAAAGCTAGATGATGATTGTTGCGCGCTCCACGAGACAGGGCTTCTTCTTCCTCACCTGTTTATTGCCTTCTGTCGGAGATCTGCTGATGGTCATATTCAACATGCGATAACCACTACGCTACCGGTGGGGCTATTTTCCCCTCAACTTTCTGGGGTATTTATGTCAATGTAATTTTTTCCAGTGCTTGGGGGTGGTAGCCAACGCCACTCCGACTTCTCTGGGTGTAGGGCGCCTTCTTTTTAACCCCTGGGCTGTGACTCGAGTGTCTACGACATGTCGAGAGTGGTCGAGCAGCGTTGAACTCTGCTCAGCTTCCTATGGCACCAAGACTGCCAGAACAGAGGCCCTGGCTTTGCATGTAGCGAATCAGAATAGGAAATAAGGGCTCGTGGAAAATAAGCCAGAAATAAAGTTTGGCGTTCAAAAAAACCTAGGAAAGCAAAGGGGAGGATATGGTAGGTCAATTAAACAGACAAAGAAGTTGGAAAAAAAGAAAGTGGACAAAAAATGCCCGGCAGGTGAGATCCGAACCCACGACCTCCAGAATGCCGGTCTGGTGCCATAACCACTACGCTACAGGCGGGGATATTTTCCCTTTCCACTTTATGGGGTATTTATATCGATGTAATTTTTTCCCTTGCTTAGGGGTGGTAGCCAGTGCCACTCCGATCTCGGGGGGAGGGGGGCCTTCTTTTTAACCCGCGTGCCCTGACCCTAGTGTGTACGACATGTCGAGAGTGGTCGACCAGCGTTGATCCCTCTTAAGCTTCCTATGGCACCAAGACTGCCAGAGCAGAGGCCGTCGCTATGCATGTAGCCAATCAGAATAGGAAATGAGTGGCTCGTGGAAAATTAGCCAGAAATAAAGGTTGGCAATCAAGAAAACCTCGGAAAGCAAAGGGTAGAATATTGTAGGTCATTAAAACAGCTAATTATTTTTGAAAGAAAGAAAGTGGAGAAAAATGCCCGCCCGGTGGGATCCGAACCCACGACCTTCAGAATACCGGTCTAGTGCAATAACCACTACGCTACAGGCGGGGCCATTTTTCCTTTCCACTTTCTGGGGTTATTTATGCCAAGGTATTTTTTCCATTGCTTGGGGGTGGTAGCCAGGGCCACTCCATCTTCTCGGAGTGAAGGGGACCTCGTTTTAACCCCCGGTCCGTACCAATTCGGCTATCTGGGGACTTGATAAGCCCAGATAGCCGAATTAGGAAGGCATTCGAGATCTAATCGAAAGGCGTGGTTGGTCCCTACTCTGGGTGCGTGTTTTTCTTCTTTCTCACGTAATGATAATAATAATTAAAGTAATGTAACGTCACTAACGGCAAAAAATAGTCTAGCCATTCCCCATGCCTTATTTGGCGTTTGAGCTGCGGCCATTTTTTTCTGTATTTTGACTCCCGAGCCCCTCATTTCCAACCCTATATGTGTGGATATATATATATATATATATATATATATATATATAATCTTATATATATATATAATATATATATAATATATATATTGTAGCAAGGATAACGAGCAGCTCTTAACGCCATCAGCTTATCCGGGTATGCGCCACATCAAGAAAGAGTGCCATGCGATCGGTGGCCAATCTATGCACGACGGTATGCGCGCACGCTGGTAGCGGTTGGAAGAAGTACGGCTGAAGGTGCTTGGCGCGTGTGTTCGGCCATCGTCGGTACGCTTGTACCTGCGCTCGCCTTGCTTCTGCTCCTGCCAATAAACAACGTTCGGTCTACTACCGGAGGGTCAACTATATCCCTTTACAAGTGGTGGAGGTCAGGTGTTTCGGTCCCATCCGGAGCTACGCAACCGAACGCTGTCCACGATGAACCACGAATCCGTCCCAGCAGCCTTCGTCGGCGGCACCAACCGTCATCTGCTCGGGGCGCACTGCGCGAGCGGGATCCACCCAAGTTCAACGGCACCGACGGAAATGATGCTGAGGACTGGCTTTCCATGTATCGAACGTGTGAGTAACCACAACCGATGGGATGACAAGAACAAATTGATCACTGTCCCCTTCTCCTCTCCACCGGCCTCGCGGAGACGTGGTGGAATAATAACGAATCCCGCAACAAGACGTGGTCCTCCTTCCGCTGTAACTTCATGGAAGTCTTCGGGCGCCCTTCGTTGAGGAAGCTTCAAGCCGAGCAGCGCTTACGTGTGCGAGGACAGCAGGCTGGGGAGACGTTCACTAGCTATATAAGGATGTCATCGACCTGTGCAAACGCGTCGACCCTCCATGGCAGAAACAGAGAAGGTCCGACACATCTTAAAGGGAGTCGATGACGACGCCTTCCAGATGGTACTATCCAAGGACCCCCGAACTGTCGTTGACGTCGTCCAGCCTTTGCCAGAGTTTCGACGAGCTGCGCAAGCAGCGAGCCCTCGCACGGCAGGCTTGTGCTCGGGAGCAGCCCGTATCAAGTGTGGAGGCAGTATATGAAGGGGACCCTAGCGCTGTTTGCGCGAATCAAAGATTTCATTCGGGAAGAGGTGCCCGCCAAGTCTCCCTCCTGCCCTACATCTCAGACCCGCCTTCCACCCTGGCCGCCTTCGCTTCAGAATGTCATCAAGGAAGAGGTCGCTGAGGCACTACATCGGCTCAGCATAACCTGCCCGTAGCTGCGCCCCTGACTTACGCCTCGGTAGCAGGACGGCTATCGCACCAGCCTGCTTCGTTCTCTCGCCGACCTGTTGTATGCCCACCTGCCGCTTCCTTTCCTGCCGCTTCCTTTCCATCAGCGCCCCGTGCTCCAGCTTCATTACCAGCACGACCGCCGATAAGCCCGGTGAGCAGTCCCCAGCTAACGGGTGCGTGGCGCACGCAGGACAATCGTCCGATTTGTTTTGCATGTGGCACGCCAGGGCATGTCGCTCGCTACTGTCGCCGCCGCATATTGCCGCCCGTCGCCAGCTATCCCCAGGCGCCTTTTTACGCCAACTTTTCGCCGTATGCCGCTCAACCAGCGCCGTACAATTTGCCCCCTGAGCCGACTGACCGTCCAACTTTCGCTGGCCGCCGTTCAGCTTCTCCACGTCGCCGTTCGGTGTCTCCCATGCGTCGCCGCCCTACTAATGCCGAAGAGGGAAACTAAAGCCGCAGTTCCGGAGGCAAGAACTGCGTCGCCATCGAATCCTAGAAGTCCTCATTTCTCGCCTAAAAATGTTATCGACGTAATTGTGGAAGGTGTCCCTACCATTGCTCTCATCGACACTGGAGCCGCTGTTTCGGTCATCCACGCCGACCTCTGCCGCTCTATTCGAAAAGTCATGACGCCCCTTTCAGGACTCTCGTTACGCACCGCCAGTTCACAGCCCATTAAGCCGCTAGCCGCTTGCACAGTCGTGTCGTCATCCAGAACAATTCCTACACCATTGAATTCATCGTGCTGCCAGCTTGCTCTCACGACATCATCCTCGGGTGGGACTTTCTTTCCCACAATAACGCTATCATTAATTGTTCCCGTGCTGAAGTCGAGCTTTCTTCTGTTCTTTTCGACGGTTCCTGTAATGCCGCCTACAAAATTACTCGTCGCTGAAGACACCGACGTCCCTCCCAGCTCCTCCATCATCGTGCCCCTGTGCTGTACCTCTGTCCCCGACGCCACTGTTTTGTTTACGCCTTCTGTCATTTTCTTTCGCCGCAAATGCCTTCCACTACCTTCCGCCGTTTTGACTGTGCGTGATGGCGCCACCACTATGTTGGTGACCAATCCGTCAGCGACCCCGTGCGCTCTTCTACAGGGAGAAACACTTGGCTTCGCAGAGCTTGTAGATGCTCGTCTAGTTGTTGACGTACCAGGTGATCTTTCTCATGTTGAGATCAGTGAACTGAGTGCTTCTCCATGTTCGCCTGGGCTATTGCCATCCGATGCCTTTGCCCACTGCATCGACGCCAATCTGGATGCAACCCAGCGAGAACGTATTACTTCATTGCTTTCGAAGTTTCGTTCTTCCTTTGATTGCACGCAAACCTCGCTGGGCCGCACGTCTACTGTTACGCACTCAGTCGACACAGGATCACATGCTCCACTTCGACAGCGCCCATATCGTGTGTCTCCGACAGAGCGGCGAACCATTGAAGACCACGTCACAGATATGCTTCAACGAGGTGTTATTCGCCCTCGAAGAGTCCGTGGGCTTCACCAGTGGTTCTGGTTAAGAAGAAAGACGGCTCTATTCGGTTTTGCGTTGATTATCGCCGCTTGAATACCATCACAAGAAAGACGTGTACCCTCTTCCGCGTATCGACGATGCGCTGGACTGTCTGCAGGGAGCGGAATTTTTCTCGTCACTCGACTTACGCTCCGGGTACTGGCAAGTTCCCATGGCCGAGGCTGATCGCGCAAAGACGGCATTTGTAACCCCAGACGGCCTTTACGAATTTAACGTTATGCCGTTTGGGCTTTGCAACGCCCCCGCCACGTTCGAAAGAATGATGGACAGTCTCCTCCGTGGCCTCAAGTGGAAGACGTGCCTCTGTTACCTGGACGACGTAGTCGTTTTCTCCCCGATTTCGAGACACACCTGATTCGCCTAGAACAAGTCCTGACTTGCCTTGCGAACGCTGGGCTGCAGCTAAACCTCAAAAATGCCGCTTCGCCGCACGCAAGCTTACCATCCTGGGTCATGTCGTTTCCAAAGACGGCATCAGCCCCGACGCAACAAAGCTTCGAGCCGTTGCAGAGTTCCCGAAGCCGACCACACTGAAGGCGCTTCGGAGCTTCATTGGCCTCTGTTCTTATTTTCGACGGTTTGTTCGCAACTTCGCGACCATCATTTCGCCTCTTACCAAGCTCCTCGGTAACGACAGCGGCATTTCTGCTTGGTCACCATCCTGCGACGAGGCGTTTGCGACACTGCGTCGTTTGTTGACATCCCCGCCTATATTACGGCATTTCGACCCGTCGGCCCCCACGGAAGTGCACACTGATGCGAGTGGGATTGGCCTCGGTGCCGTGCTCGCTCAGCGGAAATCCGGCTGTGAGGAGTATGTTGTTGCGTACGCAAGTCGGGCACTGACGAAAGCAGAAACAAATTACTCCGTCACAGAGAAGGAATGTTTGGCCATAATATGGGCGCTTGGGAAGTTCCGCCCGTACTTGTATGGCCGCCCATTTGACGTGGTGACCGATCACCACGCGCTTTGTTGGCTCGCCTCCCTGAAGGATCCTTCAGGTCGTCTTGGGCGGTGGGCTCTTCGCCTGCAAGAATATGATATCCGCGTGGTTTACCGTTCCGGCCGTAAGCATTCGGATGCTGACGCACTCTCCCGCTCTCCAATCCCGGCTGACGTGTCTCACCTTGCCACAGCGGACTGTAGCTTGTCGTCGCTCAGTGTCACCAACATGACTGCCGAGCAGCGTAAGGACCCATGGATAGCTTCCATCATCGGCGTCCTGTCTGGTCCTTCAGCTACCGGCGCACCCAGAGCACTGCGGCGACAAGCCTCTCACTACCAACTGCGTGAAGAGCTCCTTTATCGTCGGAATTACAACTCGGACGGTCGCAAGTGGCTTTTGGTTATCCCACGCCATCTGCGTGCCGACATCTGCTCCGCCTTTCATGCCGACCCGAGTTGCGCGCACGCTGGCGTCCTTAAAACGTACGAGCGACTACGCCTACGTTACTATTGGAGGGGCATGCACACCTACGTGCGGAAGTACGTGCGCTCATGTCCGGAGTGTCAGCGTCGCAAATCACCGCCTATCGCTCTACAGCCCCGTTGCAACCACTACCGTGCCCCTCGAAACCCTTTGATCGCGTTGGAATCGATCTGTACGGGCCCCTGCCTTTAACGGCTGCCGGTAACCGGTGGATAATTGTAGCGGTCGACCACCTCACAAGGTACGCCGAAACAGCTGCCTTGCCGGCATCCACGGCTCGTGACGTCGCCAGTTTTCTTTTGCGTCACTTTGTACTTCGTCACGGAGCGCCTCGGGAACTTCTGAG
Organism: Haemaphysalis longicornis; assembly: GCA_013339765.2. Taxonomy (NCBI): domain Eukaryota; kingdom Metazoa; phylum Arthropoda; class Arachnida; order Ixodida; family Ixodidae; genus Haemaphysalis; species Haemaphysalis longicornis. The sequence continues at coordinate 207,280,763 of CM023451.1, read as the reverse complement.
TGATCGTGGCCGCGTTTTCCTATCGGACGTTGTGAAAGCTCTACTCGCCGAATGCCACGTTGTTCACCGCACGAGCTCCTCGTACCACCCGCAAACCAATGGGCTCACAGAGCGCTTCAACCGCACCCTGCGAGATATGCTTTCAATGTACGTGTCGTAGGATCACTCCAATTGGGACCTCGTACTTCCGTTCATAACGTATGCATACAACACGGCTACGCAGACAACGACAGGATTTTCTCCGTTTTTCCTACTTTATGGACGCGAGCCGACCTGTACACTGGACACCATTCTGCCTTACAACCCTGACGCCACAGAATTTAAACCGGTTTCGCAACTAGCGCAGCAAGCCGAAGAGTGTCGCCAACTCGCCCGTTCCTTTACAACTGCAGATCAACAGCGCCAGAAGCATCGCCGTGACGATTTCACCACCCCTCCGACATTTGAACCCGGCTCACATGTCTGGCTTTGGGTGCCCTGCCCAACACGGGTCTCTCCTCTAAACTTGTTCGCCAAATATCATGGCCCTTACAAAGTCATCCGCCCGCACTTCGCCCGTGAACTACATTGTGGAACCAGTCACCCCCTCCTCTGATCTTCGCCGCCGGGGCGTGAAACAGTCCACGTTCAACGACTGAAGCCCTACTACGACCCCCTGGTGTCGTCCTCACCCTAAGTCGCCAGGTTGGCTCCTTTTCACCGGGGGCGATTGTAGCAAGGATAACGAGCAGCTCTTGTAACGCCATCAGCTTATCCGGGTATGCGCCACATCAAGAAAGACTGCCATGCGATCGTGGCCAATCTATGCACGACGGTATGCGCGCACGCTGGTAGCAGTGGAAGAAGTACGGCAGAAGGTGCTTGGCGCGTGTGTTCGGCCATCGTCTGTACGCTTGTACCTGCGCTCGCCTTGCTTCTGCTCCTGCCAATAAACAACGTTCGGTCTAGTACCGGAGGGTCAACTATATCCCTTACAATATATATATATATATATATATATATTATATATATATATATATAATGATATATATATAGATATAACCATATCAAGGTTGCAGTCGTCATTTGCAGTGCTATCGGCTTTTTTTTCGAAATATATATAGGGGCGAATGACGTGTGCTTGTCCGTTCTTTGATTCATTGACAATAAGCGAAAATATAAGTCGAAAGAAAAAATCCGCCGGTTTTCGGGAGCGGGACTCGAAACCCCATCTCCGCATAACCGGAGCAGTGCGTGCGTTAACCAAATTACGTATCCCCACCAGCGGCTTCTCTCTCGACTTTAAAGCGGGGGTTTAGATTTACAAGAGCTCTGAGGGCGGCGTCAACTAGCGCCGCCCCTCGACTAGCACGGGAGACGTAGAACGTCATTTTTCCCAGCGGCCGCCACCGAAACGTGGTCGGAGGTCGGGGTTAGCAATGGGCCCAATTCCGAACTGCTGAGCCAGTGGCCTCGTATGCATGTCGCAGAGGAACAGAGAGATACGGGACGAGGGACCGGGTAAAGATACATATCAAGTTGCAGTCGTCATTGCCAGTGCTACTATTCGGCTTTTTTTTCGAAATATATACTAGGGCCGAATGACCCGAATGACGTGTGCTTTGCACGTTTCTTTGATTCATTTGATAAATAAGCGAAAATATAAGTCGAGAAAAAATCCGCCGTTTTCCCGGGAGCGGGACTCGAACCCACATACTCCGCAAACCGGTGCGGTGCGTCCGTCGTTAACCATTACGCTATCCCCACAGGCGGCTTTCTCTCTCGACTTTAAAGGCGGGGGGTTTTATATTTACAAGAGCTCTGAGCCGGTCAACTAGCGCAGCCATCGACTCCGCGGGAGACGTAGAACGTCTCTTTCCCAGCGGCCGCCACGTAGAACGTGGTCGGAGGTCGGGGTTTAGCAATTGGCATATCCGAACTGCTGGAGCCAGTGCCTAGAATGCTGTAGCAGAACAGAGACTACGGGGACGAGGGACTCGGTAAAGGATACATATCAAGGTTGCAGCCGTCATTGCCATTTCTATTCGGCTTTTTTTTCGACCCATATAATAGGGCCAAATGAATGGACGTGTGCTTGTCATCGTTTCTTTGATTCATTGATAAATAAGCGAAAATAAGTCGAAAAAAATTCCGCTCCGTTTATCCGGGAGCGGGACTTGAAACCACATCTCCGCATAACCGGTGCGGTGCGTTAACCAATACGCTATCCCCACAGCGGATTCTCTCTCGACTTTAAAGCGGGGGGGGTTATATTTACAAGGGCTCTGCGGCCGGTCAACTAGCGCCGCCCCTCGACTACCGCGGGCGACGTAGAACGTCTCTTCTTTCCCAGCGGCCGCACGTAGAACGTGCGTCGGAGGTCGGGGTTAGCAATTGGCATATCCGAACTGCTGGAGCCAGTGTCCTCGTAATGCATGTACAAGAACAGAGAGATACGGGAATCGGGACTCGGTCTTAAAGATACATATCAAGGTTGCAGTCGTCCTTGCCATTGCTATTCGGCTTTTTTTTCAAAATATATAATAGGGCCGAATGACGTGTGTTGTCCACGTTTCTTTGATTCATTGATAAATAAGCGAAAATATAAGTCGAGAAAAAATCCGCCGTTTACGGGAGCGGGACTCGAACCCACCATCTCCGCAAAACCGGTGCGGTGCGTTAACAATTACGCTATCCCCACAGCGGCTTCTCTTCTCGGACTTTAAGCGGGGTTTATATTTACAAGAGCTCTGAGGCCGGTCAACTAGCGCCGCCCCTCGACTACCGCGGGGGAGGTAGAACGTCTTCGTTCCCAGCGGCCGCCACGGAAAACGTGGTGCGGAGGTCGGGATTAGCACTTGGCATATCCGATCTGCTGTAGCCAGTGCCTCGTAATGATGTAGCAGAACAGAAAGATCCGGGACGAGGGACTCGGTAAAGATACATATCAAGGTTGCAGTCGTCATTGCCAGTGCTATCGGCTTTTTTCGAAATATATAATAGGGCCGAATGAGTGTGCTTGTCACGTTTCTTTGATTCATTGATAAAAAGCGAAAATAGTCGAGATATTATATATATATATATATTATATAGATATTATATATTATATATATATATAATAATATAATCTATATAATATACATTATTATATGGCATAATAGTTCGTAATGACAATTCGTTGAATGGATACAGAAGTATGAGTTTAGGCAGTGAAGAACGCGAGGAGGCCTATCATTCTAACTAGCCTGAAAGTCAGGAGAACTACTGCCTGAGGTGTTTTATCTTTATTTCCTTTCACCCTGCCTGAATAGATCGAACCATTTACTGTTGAAAGATGTAGGAGTGGTAGCGCCAGCAAGGCGTTTCTTGTTTTTTTCAGCCTTTTATGCAGAACGAGACCTACCAGCCAGTCACCTATTTTGTGCCAGATGTTGACGCCCAACTAATTGTTAAAGAAATAAGTACAACAGGTAAGTCTTTCTGCTAAACTGTGGGCAGTTAATTACTGATGTGCTTGCCAATAGGATACTGTGATGTGCCGTAATCTCAATTGTGATTACCTGCAGCTGATATAGCCTTACCCATTTCATCGCTATTTTTATAAATCGGGCTTCTAAAGGAGTGCTTCAAGTGGCTAATCTTGCATGAAATCTTGGTTGCGTATGTTTATGTCGCAACTATTTTTTAGCTCAGCTCAGTGTAATGGTAATAGGGAGACGTAGTGGACAGCCTCGAGGTTTTTGTGTATATTTTTTGGTTCTGATATGGTGCATACCCTGAATAGCTTCAAATGTGGTACACTAAAGCTATATATAAGCGATTCGAGAGAATTATCTTCAATGTTTTCTTGCATCTTATAGGCCTGTACAAGGTCCTCATTATGTTTACCAAGTTAAAAGAAGCAGAAGTGCTTAGAATCCTTCTGCTTTTTTAGCTGCCATTGGTATACCGTATGAGAATACTGCTTTTGTGGTACGGTCTTCTCCACCGCAATGCAAGATACAAGTTTTGACAATAGGTGGCTTTTCGTCGAGGCCCGGAAACAGCAGTCTTTTTCACAAAGAGACTTTCTTGTGTGAAACGTAAGAGTCGCTTTGAAGTGGCGGCGCATTTCGAAAGTTCATTTTTCTAACGCTGGAAATATAGGCTAGGCAAGTGCGAAGGTAGTAGCAGTGCAAGTTCTGAAAGTGAGGAGCGTAAGAGCGTGCGGAGGCAAAATAGAGTATATTTTGCTTAAGTTTAAAATTTTCTTAGTCAATCCCACCGCCTACTCCGCTAGAAAGAGAGGAAACATTGTATTCATAATTTTATTCCACCTTCCCAGGCGAGCTCATTTTGCCCCTCCCAATAAAATTGACCCAAATTATTTACATCTAAACATAGGTCTATTCTGGTGAGTGAGAATTTTAGTACTTTGTTATGTATTTTGATCACAGGAAACAAGATGGATGCAATACATTCCCTGTGTTTACGCTCCTCCGACCAAATTCATGAAATAGAAACCGCATACAAGCGGATGTACGGACGAGTAAGTACAGTTGCAAAATTCTGGCATTACACATTCTTTGTTGGGAGTTCACTGCAGGTAGGCAGGTTGCGATAGCGCAAGAGTGGCACGTTGGCCCTCCGCCGTGTATCTGCACGGCCACACAAATACCCCCGGAACGTTCTCCGTCAAGCGTAAATGTAGGCGAATGAGGGCTAGGGTGCCTCAATGCCAGCGCCGCCACACACGCGTAAATCGCGGTGCCCTAAGCGGCGCTCTCTCTCCAGATGTCGGTAGCGGGAGAAAACAGCTGCCAGAAAACCGGTTGCTCCGGCAGCAGTGTAGGGGGGCGTGACACTCCCGCTGCAAACGGTGCTCGTCGCGTGGCTTTCTCAGTACCGACTTACACACCAGAAATGAGCCTGCAACGTGAACTCGAACGGCTCCGTAGCCAGGCGGTGTACGCGTGCATGTCGTGTCAACGGAACTTGGGCAGTACCTGTGCGGGAGGCCTTCCTTTCGGGAATTTGAGAATTGTCATCTGCGTCATCGTCGAATCCTCGGGTTAGTGTTGGCGCAAATTATTTTACACCTTGTGCCGGGAGCATTGCGCGTACAGTACGAAGCGCCAACGGTTTGTAGTTGAACCCCTAAATTGAATAAGTGAGTAATAAGAATGCTGCGTATAGTTCGTTGCGTTGCAATACCCGAATACAGAAAAATTGGTTATCCAGCGTGTCAGGAAATCTCTTATTGCGCGTCGCATTTGCTTCGCTTGCCATGTTGAGTTGTTGTCACATGGTGCTGGCGTACCTTGGAGCTGAATAAAATGATCACGGGGATTACTGTCGGTTGCTTCGAAATGTTTGTGTGGCGTGGTTGAGCGAAACAATCCCTAGGCGTATATGTTATCTTCCCCTAAAACTAACTGAATATAACAATGTATCTGTTACTTACCTTCTATATTTATATAAACGAAGAAAAGGCTCAGAAATAAAACTCTCGCCGAAATAAAACTCTCAGAAATAAAACTCTTTTAGACAGTCATGACTAAAAGCCAAATTTGCGTACTTCTGAAGTGCCTCAAGCGATTGCGTACGCCAAAAAAAATCTCTGAGACAGAATTTTCTAATGGTGCGTAGCGATAGGTGTGCGCTCCACTCACGCCCCACCATACACAACGTCCAGAACGCCGATTTAAGTGTGGCTATTACCACGAACTGTACGCATGTGCAGCAGACACAGGAGTAACTTTTGCGTAAGCATTATTTTGCACATTTCGCGTCTTTTATTTTCTGAGACCCGCAAGAGTGTTGTTAGATAAAAACTGAGTTGCGCAAAGTACTTGTAAAAGTGAGATTCACAAAGATGTTGACGGGATAGTTGGTCTGATACTTGAAAGCCAAGAGACCCGCAGCGGTGGCTCAGTGGCTAAGGCGCGCGCTGCTGAGCACGCTGTCGTGAGTTCGATTCCCGGCCGCGGAGTACGCTTTTCTGATGAGACGAAAAGCAAAAACTCCCGTGTGTACGAGATTTCGGCTCAGTTAAAGATCCTCTGGTGGTCAAAATTAATCCAGAGACCTCCACTGTGGCGCGCTTCATCGAATGCGTTGCGTTGGCGCGTTAAAACCCCACAAACAATCAAAAGCCTCGAGGATTGCGCGGAAGAACGACGACAAAGAGGAAAAACAGGACGAGCGCAACTAAAAACTGAGTTATTCAAGGGCTTACACCTCCATATATAAGAAAATTGGCGCATGCGCCGGACCATCATATGCAAAATGCATAGAAAGAACCGGTTCATCGTCACACCCTGCGAGCAAGACTTTACGAAATCAGAATCTCTTTCATATAAAACCAAGGATGTGTCACTCAGGCAATTGTGCGATTCTATAACGAAATTATTGTCTCACGTGTGACATCTCTGCTGCCCGGCCAAGAATCTCAGTCTCATTCCGTCACGGCCTGCACCAAGTCTTTTCGCAATTTCTGCAATTCTCCGTCAAGTTAGTTCTAGTATCTATATCTCCCATAGTGCGCTCATGCGCCCCTGCACGATCATTCACGCAGCGCCCAGTTTGGCCAATACAGGACTTTCCACATGTCAGTGGAATTACTTACACGACCGCACTCGCGCATGTAACAAAGGGCTTGGAAAGTTTTTTGGGACAACTACTCCGTTTGGTTTTCTCCTTTGCAGTGAGAGAACAAAGCTGTCACAGCTTCACAGGAGGAGAGAACACAATAGGCACTCCGTACCTATTATTCACCTTTTTCAAACTGTGGCCTACCTTGTGCATTTATGGTACCACCACTGGCTTCGGACTGTCCTTTGAAACCCTTTTGCAAGTTTTTACTTTTGTCTTTTGGAGGAGTGTTTCACACACCACCGCCAAGATCGTACAGAGAAAGCGTGAATCGTCCAACCGGGGCACTTGGTTTTTAAAACTGCCCTCCATTGTGTGCGAGCACGAACTCATTAGAGACGACTGAAGGCACATTGCAGCAATTCCTTTTTTCACGGTCTCTGAATGCGGCGACTGATAAGCTAAGAGATCCTTTGAAACTCGTGGATGATACATACAACAAACGGGTGTTTTGAAAAAAAGACATTCGGATATCCAGGAACGGCAGAGTTTCTTCTTTCGGAACCTCATGTGTAAACGTCACTCCTTACAATGTTGTCTAAAATCATCTAATATCCCATTCATCAGGTCGTGGTGCCTGAAGGGATTCTGCTTCTTCAAAATAATTAAAAATCATCCACATACCATAACACTTTTAGAACCTTGTTCTTATGGAACACATCCACTAGAGTGCAGTCAATATGAGACAAAAAAATATTACACTGGACAGGGGCTACACACGAACCGATACATATACCACGACGTTGCAAGTAGAAATTATTGTCAAAAGTTATAAAAGTGCTATTGAGATAAATTCAAGTAAAGTTATAAAATTATCTACCTTCATCCCTGTTGAATTCTGAAACGAAACCTCATCGTTCTCCTCTATACATAACCTAACAGACTCGAGCAGTTCAGCATGAGGCACGGAATAAAAGAGGTCCTTAACATCGACAGACAACATAAACCCTATGTTGTGGTGTGGTTCCGCAAAGCAAGTTACATCTTTTAAATTTCTGGTAGTAAAATGATCACACACCTTTAGCTTATGTAGAATCCTACTGACCTGAATCTGCTAAGAGCCTTTCTCACCAACCACAGTCCTAAACGGCCAATCTTCTTCGTGTCTTGCCCAAACAGTGCCTCCAACGAGTTGTCTACACTTTTATTTATACCAGAGGCGACCTTTTCCAGTCGCAAGTCAAAGTTATGCAATGACTTACTCTTAGGGGTGTAACGAGAATTAAAAGTAATGCCATTAGGTTATTCAATGACTTGGGACTGGAAAAGGTAGCCTCTTGTATAACTAAATGTGTACGGAGCTCATTGGAGGTAATTTTCTTGGCCAAGGCACATAAAGATGTCCCGGTTATGGCTGTGGTTAGTGAGAAGGGCTCTTGGCAGATCCAGGTCAGTGGTATTCTTCAGAAACATTTACATAAGCTAAACGTGCGTGATCATTTTGCTGCGAGAAATTCAAAAGATATAACTTGCTTTCCGGAGACACACCACAACGTAGGGTTTATGTTGTTTGTCGATGTTAAGGGTATCTTTTAATCCGTGACTAATGCTGCACTGCTCGAGTCTGTTAGGTTCTGTATAGAGGAGAACGGCGAGGTTTTCTTTAAGAATTCAACAGGGATGAATGTGGATAATTTTATAACTTTATTGAATTTATCTCAATAGGACTTTTAGAACTTTCGGCAATAGTTTCCACTTGCAACGTCGTGGTATATGTATCGGTTCGTGTGTAGTCCCTGTCCTGTGTAATATTTTTTTGTCTCATACTGACCGCACCCCATTGGATGTTTTAAATGCAAACAAGGTTTTAAAAGTTTTGGGGTATGTGGATGATTTGGAATTCGTTTAAAAAACAGAATCACTTGAGCTACCACGAAATGATGAATGGGATTTTAGACGATTTTAGACAACATGGTAAGGGGCTGACGTTTACACATGAGGTTCCGAAAGAAGACATTCTGCAGTTCCTGGATATTGAATTGTCTGTTTCCGAAACACACGTGTGTTGGATGTATCGTCCACGACTTTCAAAGGATCTTTTAGCTTATCAGTTAGCGCAGTCAGAGACGATGAAAAGAGGAATTGCTGCAATGTGCCTTCAGTCTTCTCTGATGAGGCCGTGCTTGCACAGAATGGAGGAAAGTTTTAAAAACCAAGTGCTCCGGTTGGACGATGCAGGCTTTTCCTGTACGATCCTCGTGGCGGTGAGTGAAACACACATCCAAAAGACAAAAGGAAAAACGCGCAAATGCGTTTCAAAGGATGGTCCGAAGCCAGTGGGGGTATGTACCATACATGCACAAATTATCCCACAATTAAAAAAAGTGTCTAATTGGTACGGAGCACCTATATTGTTCGCTGCTCTTTTGAAGCTGGGAAAGCTTTGTTCTCTCACTGCAGAGGAGAAACCCAAAAGGAGATGGTGTGATAAAAAACATTCCAAGCACTTTGTAAAATGCGCGAAAGGGGTCGTGTACGAAATTCCACTGACATGTGAAAAGGCCTATATTGGCCAAAGTGGGCGCTGCATGAAAGATAGTGCAGGGAAGTACGAGCGCACATGGGGAGATATAGATGTAAGAACTAACTTGACGGAGCATTGCAGAAATTAAGAAAAAAGTTGGTGCAGGCCGCGATTGAATGAGATTGAGATTCTTGGCCGGGGCAGCCGCGATGTCGCGCGTGAGATAGATAATTGAAGCTTTCCTAATAAAGAATGTGCACAATTGCGTGAGTGACACTTCCTTGGCTTTATATCAAATCAAATCAAATCAAAAGTTTATTTCGCTCATAGTTACATGGACGTAAAAATGTACATCGAAGGGGCAAGGAAAAAAGCTGCAAGAAGCAGCTTGACAGGGCCCTTGCCCCCGTCCAGCAATGAACAGCGTGTGCGCTAAGAGGGTATATGCAAAAAACGCACTGAAAAAAAATACACCTTTTTCATACGTCATAGCAATATAAAGCAATAAAATACAGTAAAATAAATTTGGCGGCACGACTTGAGTACATACAGTGTACACATAATAAAAATACTAATACATAAACTGCAACACGCAAACCAAGTACAAAAAAATAATTACGATCACATACATCCACCATAAAAGTATTTGGATTTTACAATGTTCGCAAAACAAAACACATCGTATTCGCACCAGTGAAATCACAATTTATCATGTAAAATAGATTTAAAATGCCATGTCTGTTTAACAATAAAATGTCGATTTGTTCCCGGTCAAACTTGTTAAGTACAATAGGCAAGGTGCTCTTAATCGTGGCACCCGTAGTCAGTGCGTGAAAATGGAACTTGCCAAGGGGACAGGTATCGATAAGAATAAAGGCTATGAGTCATTCTTAGGGGCAGCTTCAGTTAAAAAAGAACTTGTTTTTCTAGCGATGCTTTCTTGTACCGCGCAGTAGCTGATAATTGTATGTATCACCAGCACGGAGCAATGTATGTTTCAAAAAGTGGCTGAGTGTGTTCTATGTACGAGACTATATATATAGCACGCAGGGCCTTTTTTGTATTAGTACTAGTTTCTGTAGGTTCTGTGAAGTGGTGTTTGCCCATACTAATGCGCAATAATTGAGGTGGGACTGCAGGAAGGAGTTGTACAAAAGGTTCTTGATGATACTTGGGAGTTCATGGCTATGTCTGCTAATGACACCAGGAACCTCACGTGCTTTTGAGCACATAAAATTAACATGGTCATTCCAACTCATATTTTCCGAGAATGTAACCCCGAGTGTCTTTATTGACTTTTCGACATCAATTGTATAGGCTCCCAATGTAACGCTATTCGGTAAATCTAAATAGGTGCCTCGAGAACGAAAAATAATGCACACGAGACAGGGCTTCTTCTTCCTCACCTGTTTATTGCCTTCTGTCGGAGATCTGCTGATGGTCATATTCAACATGCGATAAACACTACGCTACCGGTGGGGCTATTTTTCCCCTCAACTTTCTGGGGTATTTATGTCAATGTAATTTTTTCCAGTGCTTGGGGGTGGTAGCCAACGCCACTCCGACTTCTCGGGTGTAGGGCGCCTTCTTTTTAACCCCTGGGCTGTGACTCGAGTGTCTACGACATGTCGAGAGTGGGTCGAGCAGCGTTGAACTCTGCTCAGCTTCCTATGGCACCAAGACTGCCAGAACAGAGGCCCTGGCTTTGCATGTAGCGAATCAGAATAGGAAATAAGTGGGCTCGTGGAAAATAAGCCAGAAATAAAAGTTTGGCGTTCAAAAAAACCTAGAAAGCAAAGGGGAGGATATGGTAGGTCAATTAAACAGACAAAGAAGTGGAAAAAAGAAAGTGGACAAAAAATGCCCGGCAGGTGGAGATCCGAACCCACGACCTCCAGAATGCCGGTCTGGTGCCATAACCACTACGCTACAGGCGGGGATATTTTCCCTTTCCACTTTATGGGGTATTTATATCGATGTAATTTTTTCCCTTGCTTAGGGGTGGTAGCCAGTGCCACTCCGATCTCGGGGGGAGGGGGGCCTTCTTTTTAACCCGCGTGCCCTGACCCTAGTGTGTACGACATGTCGAGAGTGGTCGACCAGCGTTGAACCCTCTAAGCTTCCTATGGCACCAAGACTGCCAGAACAGAGAGGCCGTCGCTATGCATGTAGCCAATCAGAATAGGAAATGAGTGGCTCGTGGAAAATTAGCCAGAAATAAAGGTTGGCAATCAAGAAACTCGGAAAGCACAAGGGTAGAATATTGTAGGTCATTAAAACAGCTAAATTTTTGAAAGAAAGAAAGTGGAGAAAAAATGCCCGCCCGGTGGGATCCGAACCCACGACCTTCAGAATACCGGTCTAGTGCAATAACCACTACGCTACAGGCGGGGCCATTTTTCCTTTCCACTTTCTGGGGTTATTTATGCCAAGGTATTTTTTCCATTGCTTGGGGGTGGTAGCCAGGGCCACTCCATCTTCTCGGAGTGAAGGGGACCTCGTTTTAACCCCCGGTCCGTACCAATTCGGCTATCTGGGGACTTGATAAGCCCAGATAGCCGAATTAGGAAGGCATTCGAGATCTAATCGAAAGGCGTGGTTGGTCCCTACTCTGGGTGCGTGTTTTTCTTCTTTCTCACGTAATGATAATAATAATTAAAGTAATGTAACGTCACTAACGGCAAAAAATAGTCTAGCCATTCCCCATGCCTTATTTGGCGTTTGAGCTGCGGCCATTTTTTTCTGTATTTTGACTCCCGAGCCCCTCATTTCCAACCCTATATGTGTGGATATATATATATATATATATATATATATATATATAATCTTATATATATATATAATATATATATAATATATATATTGTAGCAAGGATAACGAGCAGCTCTTAACGCCATCAGCTTATCCGGGTATGCGCCACATCAAGAAAGAGTGCCATGCGATCGTGGCCAATCTATGCACGACGGTATGCGCGCACGCTGGTAGCAGAAGAAGTACGGCGAAGTGTGCTTCGGCCATCGTCTGTACGCTTGTACCTGCGCTCGCCTTGCTTCTGCTCCTGCCAATAAACAACGTTCGGTCTACTACCGGAGGGTCAACTATATCCCTTACAAGTGGTGGAGGTCAGGTGTTTCGGTCCCATCCTGGAGCTACGCAACCGAACGCTGTCCACGATGAACCACGAATCCGTCCAGCAGCCTTCGTCGGCGGCACCAACCGTCATCTGCTCGGGCGCACTGCGCGAGCGGGATCCACCCAAGTTCAACGGCACCGACGGAAATGATGCTGAGGACTGGCTTTCCATGTACGAACGTGTGAGTAACCACAACCGATGGGATGACAAGAACAAATTGATCAATGTCCCCTTCTCTCTCACCGGCCTCGCGGAAACGTGGTGGAATAATAACGAATCCCGCAACAAGACGTGGTCCTCCTTCCGCTGTAACTTCATGGAAGTCTTCGGGCGCCCTTCGGTGAGGAAGCTTCAAGCCGAGCAGCGCTTACGTGTGCGAGGACAGCAGGCTGGGGAGACGTTCACTAGCTATATAGAGGATGTCATCGACCTGTGCAAACGCGTCGACCCCTCCATGGCAGAAACAGAGAAGGTCCGACACATCTTAAAGGGAGTCGATGACGACGCCTTCCAGATGTTACTATCCAAGGACCCCCGAACTGTCGTTGACGTCGTCCGCCTTTGCCAGAGTTTCGACGAGCTGCGCAAGCAGCGAGCCCTCACACGGCAGGCTTGTGCTCGGGAGCAGCCCGTATCAAGTGTGGAGGCAGTATATGAAGGGGACCCTGCGCTGTTTGCGCGAATCAAAGATTTCATTCGGGAAGAGGTGGCCCGCCAAGTCTCCCTCCTGCCCTACATCTCAGACCCGCCTTCCACCCTGGCGCCTTCGCTTCAGAATGTCATCAAGGAAGAGGTCGCTGAGGCACTACCATCGGCTCAGCATAACCTGCCCGTAGCTGCGCCCCTGACTTACGCCTCGGTAGCAGGACGGCTATCGCACCAGCCTGCTTCGTTCTCTCGCCGACCTGTTGTATGCCCACCTGCCGCTTCCTTTCCTGCCGCTTCCTTTCCATCAGCGCCCCGTGCTCCAGCTTCATTACCAGCACGACCGCCGATAAGCCCGGTGAGCAGTCCCCAGCTAACGGGTGCGTGGCGCACGCAGGACAATCGTCCGATTTGTTTTGCATGTGGCACGCCAGGGCATGTCGCTCGCTACTGTCGCCGCCGCATATTGCCGCCCGTCGCCAGCTATCCCCAGGCGCCTTTTTACGCCACCCCTTACTTTTCGCCGTATGCCGCTCAACCAGCGCCGTACAATTTGCCCCCTGAGCCGACTGACCGTCCAACTTTCGCTGGCCGCCGTTCAGCTTCTCCACGTCGCCGTTCGGTGTCTCCCATGCGTCGCCGCCCTACTAATGCCGAAGAGGAAAACTAAAAGCCGCAGTTCCGGAGGCAAGAACTGCGTCGCCATCGAATCCTAGAAGTCCTCATTTCTCGCCTAAAAATGTTATCGACGTAATTGTGGAAGGTGTCCCTACCATTGCTCTCATCGACACTGGAGCCGCTGTTTCGGTCATCCACGCCGACCTCTGCCGTTCTATTCGAAAAGTCATGACGCCCCTTTCTGGACTCTCGTTACGCACCGCCAGTTCACAGCCCATTAAGCCGCTAGCCGCTTGCACAGTTCGTGTCGTAGGCCTGTACAAGGTCCTCATTATGTTTACCAAGTTAAAAGAAGCAGAAGTGCTTAGAATCCTTCTGCTTTTTTAGCTGCCATTGGTATACCGTATGAGAATACTGCTTTTGTGGTACGGTCTTCTCCACCGCAATGCAAGATACAAGTTTTGACAATAGGTGGCTTTTCGTCGAGGCCCGGAAACAGCAGTCTTTTTCACAAAGAGACTTTCTTGTGTGAAACGTAAGAGTCGCTTTGAAGTGGCGGCGCATTTCGAAAGTTCATTTTTCTAACGCTGGAAATATAGGCTAGGCAAGTGCGAAGGTAGTAGCAGTGCAAGTTCTGAAAGTGAGGAGCGTAAGAGCGTGCGGAGGCAAAATAGAGTATATTTTGCTTAAGTTTAAAATTTTCTTAGTCAATCCCACCGCCTACTCCGCTAGAAAGAGAGGAAACATTGTATTCATAATTTTATTCCACCTTCCCAGGCGAGCTCATTTTGCCCCTCCCAATAAAATTGACCCAAATTATTTACATCTAAACATAGGTCTATTCTGGTGAGTGAGAATTTTAGTACTTTGTTATGTATTTTGATCACAGGAAACAAGATGGATGCAATACATTCCCTGTGTTTACGCTCCTCCGACCAAATTCATGAAATAGAAACCGCATACAAGCGGATGTACGGACGAGTAAGTACAGTTGCAAAATTCTGGCATTACACATTCTTTGTTGGGAGTTCACTGCAGGTAGGCAGGTTGCGATAGCGCAAGAGTGGCACGTTGGCCCTCCGCCGTGTATCTGCACGGCCACACAAATACCCCCGGAACGTTCTCCGTCAAGCGTAAATGTAGGCGAATGAGGGCTAGGGTGCCTCAATGCCAGCGCCGCCACACACGCGTAAATCGCGGTGCCCTAAGCGGCGCTCTCTCTCCAGATGTCGGTAGCGGGAGAAAACAGCTGCCAGAAAACCGGTTGCTCCGGCAGCAGTGTAGGGGGGCGTGACACTCCCGCTGCAAACGGTGCTCGTCGCGTGGCTTTCTCAGTACCGACTTACACACCAGAAATGAGCCTGCAACGTGAACTCGAACGGCTCCGTAGCCAGGCGGTGTACGCGTGCATGTCGTGTCAACGGAACTTGGGCAGTACCTGTGCGGGAGGCCTTCCTTTCGGGAATTTGAGAATTGTCATCTGCGTCATCGTCGAATCCTCGGGTTAGTGTTGGCGCAAATTATTTTACACCTTGTGCCGGGAGCATTGCGCGTACAGTACGAAGCGCCAACGGTTTGTAGTTGAACCCCTAAATTGAATAAGTGAGTAATAAGAATGCTGCGTATAGTTCGTTGCGTTGCAATACCCGAATACAGAAAAATTGGTTATCCAGCGTGTCAGGAAATCTCTTATTGCGCGTCGCATTTGCTTCGCTTGCCATGTTGAGTTGTTGTCACATGGTGCTGGCGTACCTTGGAGCTGAATAAAATGATCACGGGGATTACTGTCGGTTGCTTCGAAATGTTTGTGTGGCGTGGTTGAGCGAAACAATCCCTAGGCGTATATGTTATCTTCCCCTAAAACTAACTGAATATAACAATGTATCTGTTACTTACCTTCTATATTTATATAAACGAAGAAAAGGCTCAGAAATAAAACTCTCGCCGAAATAAAACTCTCAGAAATAAAACTCTTTTAGACAGTCATGACTAAAAGCCAAATTTGCGTACTTCTGAAGTGCCTCAAGCGATTGCGTACGCCAAAAAAAATCTCTGAGACAGAATTTTCTAATGGTGCGTAGCGATAGGTGTGCGCTCCACTCACGCCCCACCATACACAACGTCCAGAACGCCGATTTAAGTGTGGCTATTACCACGAACTGTACGCATGTGCAGCAGACACAGGAGTAACTTTTGCGTAAGCATTATTTTGCACATTTCGCGTCTTTTATTTTCTGAGACCCGCAAGAGTGTTGTTAGATAAAAACTGAGTTGCGCAAAGTACTTGTAAAAGTGAGATTCACAAAGATGTTGACGGGATAGTTGGTCTGATACTTGAAAGCCAAGAGACCCGCAGCGGTGGCTCAGTGGCTAAGGCGCGCGCTGCTGAGCACGCGGTCGTGAGTTCGATTCCCGGCCGCGGAGTACGCTTTTCTGATGGAGGCGAAAAGCAAAAACTCCCGTGTGTACGAGATTTCGGCTCATGTTAAAGATCCTCTGGTGGTCAAAATTAATCCAGAGACCTCCACTGTGGCGCGCTTCATCGAATGCGTTGCGTTGGCGCGTTAAACCCCACAAACAATCAAAAGCCTCGAGGATTGCGCGGAAGAACGACACAAAGAGGAAACAACAGGACGAGCGCAACTAAAAACTGAGTTATTCAAGGGCTTACACCTCCATATATAAGAAAATTGGCGCATGCGCCGGACCATCATATGCAAAATGCATAGAAAGAACCGGTTCATCGTCACACCCTGCGAGCAAGACTTTACGAAATCAGAATCTCTTTCATATAAAACCAAGGATGTGTCACTCAGGCAATTGTGCGATTCTATAACGAAATTATTGTCTCACGTGTGACATCTCTGCTGCCCGGCCAAGAATCTCAGTCTCATTCCGTCACGGCCTGCACCAAGTCTTTTCGCAATTTCTGCAATGCTCCGTCAAGTTAGTTCTAGTATCTATATCTCCCATAGTGCGCTCATGCGCCCCTCCACGATCATTCACGCAGCGCCCAGTTTGGCCAATACAGGACTTTCCACATGTCAGTGGAATTACTTACACGACCGCACTCGCGCATGTAACAAAGGGCTTGGAAAGTTTTTTGGGACAACTACTCCGTTTGGTTTTCTCCTTTGTAGTGAGAGAACAAAGCTGTCACAGCTTCACAGGAGGAGAGAACACAATAGGCACTCCGTACCTATTATTCACCTTTTTCAAACTGTGGCCTACCTTGTGCATTTATGGTACCACCACTGGCTTCGGACTGTCCTTTGAAACCCTTTTGCAAGTTTTTACTTTTGTCTTTTGGAGGAGTGTTTCACACACCACCGCCAAGATCGTACAGAGAAAGCGTGAATCGTCCAACCGGGGCACTTGGTTTTTAAAACTGCCCTCCATTGTGTGCGAGCACGAACTCATTAGAGACGACTGAAGGCACATTGCAGCAATTCCTTTTTTCACGGTCTCTGAATGCGGCGACTGATAAGCTAAGAGATCCTTTGAAACTCGTGGATGATACATACAACAAACGGGTGTTTTGAAAAAAAGACATTCGGATATCCAGGAACGGCAGAGTTTCTTCTTTCGGAACCTCATGTGTAAACGTCACTCCTTACAATGTTGTCTAAAATCATCTAATATCCCATTCATCAGGTCGTGGTGCCTGAAGGGATTCTGCTTCTTCAAAATAATTAAAAATCATCCACATACCATAACACTTTTAGAACCTTGTTCTTATGGAACACATCCACTAGAGTGCAGTCAATATGAGACAAAAAAATATTACACTGGACAGGGGCTACACACGAAGCGATACATATACCACGACGTTGCAAGTAGAAATTATTGTCAAAAGTTATAAAAAGTGCTATTGAGATAAATTCAAGTAAAGTTATAAAATTATCTACCTTCATCCCTGTTGAATTCTGAAACGAAACCTCATCGTTCTCCTCTATACATAACCTAACAGACTCGAGCAGTTCAGCATGAGGCACGGAATAAAAGAGGTCCTTAACATCGACAGACAACATAAACCCTATGTTGTGGTGTGGTTCCGCAAAGCAAGTTACATCTTTTAAATTTCTGGTAGTAAAATGATCACACACCTTTAGCTTATGTAGAATCCTACTGACCTGAATCTGCTAAGAGCCTTTCTCACCAACCACAGTCCTAAACGGCCAATCTTCTTCGTGTCTTGCCCAAACAGTGCCTCCAACGAGTTGTCTACACTTTTATTTATACCAGAGGCGACCTTTTCCAGTCGCAAGTCAAAGTTATGCAATGACTTACTCTTAGGGGTGTAACGAGAATTAAAAGTAATGCCATTAGGTTATTCAATGACTTGGGACTGGAAAAGGTAGCCTCTTGTATAACTAAATGTGTACGGAGCTCATTGGAGGTAATTTTCTTGGCCAAGGCACATAAAGATGTCCCGGTTATGGCTGTGGTTAGTGAGAAGGGCTCTTGGCAGATCCAGGTCAGTGGTATTCTTCAGAAACATTTACATAAGCTAAACGTGCGTGATCATTTTGCTGCGAGAAATTCAAAAGATATAACTTGCTTTCCGGAGACACACCACAACGTAGGGTTTATGTTGTTTGTCGATGTTAAGGGTATCTTTTAATCCGTGACTAATGCTGCACTGCTCGAGTCTGTTAGGTTCTGTATAGAGGAGAACGGTGAGGTTTCGTTTATGAATTCAACAGGGATGAATGTGGATAATTTTATAACTTTACTTGAATTTTATCTCAATAGGACTTTTAGAACTTTCGGCAATAGTTTCCACTTGCAACGTCGTGGTACATGTATCGGTTCGTGTGTAGTCCCTGTCCTGTGTAATATTTTTTTTGTCTTATACTGACCGCACCCCATTGGATGTTTTAAATGCAACAAGGTTTTAAAAGTTTTGGGGTATGTGGATGATTTGGAATTCGTTTAAAAAACAGAATCACTTGAGCTACCACGAAATGATGAATGGGATTTTAGACGATTTTAGACAACATGGTAAGGGGCTGACGTTTACACATGAGGTTCCGAAAGAAGACATTCTGCAGTTCCTGGATATTGAATTGTCTGTTTCCGAAACACACGTGTGTTGGATGTATCGTCCACGACTTTCAAAGGATCTTTTAGCTTATCAGTTAGCGCAGTCAGAGACGATGAAAAGAGGAATTGCTGCAATGTGCCTTCAGTCTTCTCTGATGAGGCCGTGCTTGCACAGAATGGAGGAAAGTTTTAAAAAACCAAGTGCTCCGGTTGGACGATGCAGGCTTTTCCTGTACGATCCTCGTGGCGGTGAGTGAAACACACATCCAAAAGACAAAAGGAAAAACGCGCAAATGCGTTTCAAAGGATGGTCCGAAGCCAGTGGGGGTATGTACCATACATGCACAAATTATCCCACAATTAAAAAAAGTGTCTAATTGGTACGGAGCACCTATATTGTTCGCTGCTCTTTTGAAGCTGGGAAAGCTTTGTTCTCTCACTGCAGAGGAGAAACCCAAAAGGAGATGGTGTGATAAAAAACATTCCAAGCACTTTGTAAAATGCGCGAAAGGGGTCGTGTACGAAATTCCACTGACATGTGAAAAGGCCTATATTGGCCAAAGTGGGCGCTGCATGAAAGATAGTGCAGGGAAGTACGAGCGCACATGGGGAGATATAGATGTAAGAACTAACTTGACGGAGCATTGCAGAAATTAAGAAAAAAGTTGGTGCAGGCCGCGATTGAATGAGATTGAGATTCTTGGCCGGGGCAGCCGCGATGTCGCGCGTGAGATAGATAATTGAAGCTTTCCTAATAAAGAATGTGCACAATTGCGTGAGTGACACTTCCTTGGCTTTATATCAAATCAAATCAAATCAAAAGTTTATTTCGCTCATAGTTACATGGACGTAAAAATGTACATCGAAGGGGCAAGGAAAAAAGCTGCAAGAAGCAGCTTGACAGGGCTCTTGCCCCCGTCCAGCAATGAACAGCGTGTGCGCTAAGAGGGTATATAAAAAACGCACTGAAAAATACACCTTTTTCATACGTCATAGCAATATAAAGCAATAAAATACAGTAAAATAAATTTGGCGGCACGACTTGAGTACATACAGTGTACAGTAATAAAAATACTAATACATAAACTGCAACACGCAAACCAAGTACAAAAAAATAATTACGATCACATACATCCACCATAAAAGTATTCCGAGTTTTACAATGTTCGCAAAACAAAACACATCGTATTCGCACCAGTGAAATCACATTTTATTATGTAAAAATAGATTTAAAATGCCATGTCTGTTTAACAATAAAATGTCGATTTGTTCCCGGTCAAACTTGTTAAGTACAATAGGCAAGGTGCTTTTAATTCGTTGGCACCCGTAGTCAGTGCGTGAAAATGGAACTTGCCAAGGGGACAGGTATCGATAAGAATAAAGGCTATGAGTCATTCTTAGGGCAGCTTCAGTTAAAAAAGAACTTTGTTTTTCTAGCGATGCTTTCTTGTACCTGCGCAGTAGCTGATAATTGTATATATCACCAGCACGGAGCAATGTATGTTTCTGAAAAGTGGCTGAGTGTGTTCTATGTACGAGACTATATATATAGCACGCAGGGCCTTTTTTGTATTAGTACTAGTTTCTGTAGGTTCTGTGAAGTGGTGTTTGCCCATACTAATGCGCAATAATTGAGGTGGGACTGCAGGAAGGAGTTGTACAAAAGGTTCTTGATGATACTTGGGAGTTCATGGCTATGTCTGCTAATGACACCAGCAACCTTCCGTGCTTTTGAGCAGATAGAATTAACGTGGTCATTCCAACTCATATTTTCCGAGAATGTAACCCCGAGTGTCTTTATTGACTTTTCGACATCAATTGTATAGGCTCCCAATGTAACGCTATTCGGTAAATCTAAATAGGTGCCTCGAGAACGAAAAATGATGCACTTAGTTTTTGATTCGTTCAGTGATAGGAAGGTTAGTTTGGACCAACTTTGAAGCTGATAACAAATCCGATTTGCGTTGGGCAATATTTCTAGCAAATCCTTTCCACGAACTTGCACAGTGCAGTCATCAGCGTAGATAATGAACCTATTATTGGAGTCTATCCGTACAATGTCATTTAAATAAAATAAAAAAAAAGCACCGGTCCAAGAATACTACCTTGCGGCACCCCAGCAGTTATTTGACGAGTGCGAGATTTACATTCATTATTTTCCACGTTCTGATTTCGGGAGCCTAGATATGAACGCACAAGTTCCATGGGAGTCCCCCTAAAACCGTATCGTCCCAGTTTAGCAAGTAAGAGCTTAAGATTAACGCTATCAAACGATTTGCTGAAATCTATGTATATGCCTAACGTCGTGAGCTTATTTTCTATGTTTTCCAAAATTGCTTCCTTCTGGGCTAACAAGGCGGATTCCGTCGAGCGAAGAGCCCTAAAACCGTACTGACAGTCTGTGATCAGGGGTTACTTTTGTGTAAAGCTATTGATTCTAACATTTATTATTTATTCCAAACCCTTAGAAAATACTGGTAATATAGATATTGGTCTATAATTTCCTATTTTGTTTTTATCACCCCCTTTGTAAGTAACTGTTACTCTAGCCAATTGCATATTTCTGGGGAAAGTGCCAGTTTGCAAAGCCAGGTTGAAAATATGCGTTAGTACGGGGGCTATGATGTCAAGCATATATTTTACTGGCCTGATTTCAAGGGCATCAGCATCTTTGCATCGACTATTTTTAATACTCTGGAAAGCGACAGCGACTTCTGAAATATCTGTTGGCCGTAACAATATTGTGTTTTCAGTTGCAGGAATATTATGCAAGAATTCTGTGTTGTTTACATCAACGTGGCAACCACGGGCGGTAAAATACTGGTTAAACTTGTCCGCTAGCTCCACTCCAGTTTAATTTCACCATCAGCTACAATTTCTTCCCGCCGCTAAGCACGGGGTTTCCAATTGATTATCTCGTTTAACGTTTTCCAAACGACATCGCTTCTGTGAAGGCAGCCGCTGCCAATTATGCGATAATAATAATCTTTCTTTGCCTTTTGTATCTGCTTGTTAAGTTTATTTCGAAAAATTTTAAATTAAGTTCATGCTGGCGGCTCTCGGGATTTGAGAAATGCGTAGTAAAGTTTGTTATTTACTTTAATTTGTTTTACAATATGCGGACTGATCCATGGTTTTCGCACTTTGTTTGTTTATATTCTCTCAGTGGGAAAGATTCGAAATACACTGCGTTGAAAAGGTCCATAAAAGCATCATAACATAAATTTGTATCCTGTATGGCGAAGATCTCAGCCCAGTTTACTCGGTCAATATCGTTTCTAAAGGTGTTAAGTGTGTTCGGTGAGATTACGCGGTTAGGACCCCAGCTATGTTAGGATCCCTTGAAGTGTTTGTGACGAACATGTCAAGAAGTGAACATGTTGAGCTGTTGACATGTGTTGGTAGTGTGATGATGTTGCAGAACCCATTGCACTCAAGGATTGCCAAGAAGTCAGCTTTGTACCGGAATGTTTCGATACATCGATATTAAAGTGTCCCCCAAGAACTAGCAGGCAACTCGTGTCATTTGCATACGAAAACAAGCGTTCAAGGAACCGGAAAAAGCAGCCATACATCCAGTTGGTGGGCGGTAGATAACAGCAAATAGTTCTTTGCCGTAGTTTATGCATAGGCTTTAATAATTATCCGTGACTTGACTGTATTCAGAGACTATTTCAAAGCCGGTGAATGTTGGTTTGAATCGAAACGCCGCCTCCGCGGTTGCCTATGCGATTCATATAAAAATGGCTGTAGCCAGGCAGTATGTAATGGTCTGAGTCTTCGGTATACCAAGCCTCGGTGAACATTACAACATGAAATTCTATGTTGCATGCCTCAAATAGCGCTGACACATCATTGTGTTTAGTTCTGAGTGATCGGGCGTTTAGATGAAAATCTTCGGGCATTTATTTAGATTGGTGTCTCCAACGGCTGAAAGAATGTTTTCTGGCAGAATGTAATCGGTGCTCATGAGAAGTCAACTGAGTGTTATCTGTTTATGGGCAGATAACCCTACGCGGGATTCTGTGCACCGTTACTTTGGTCATCGCTCTCACTGGCGCGAAGAAGTACGGGTGATTTCGGGGCTCCGTGTGCAGCGATATGCGCAGCGTCGTCCGCGCATATCTTGTTGGTATCGCTTTCGGTGATTATGGCAAGTATTGTCGACTTTTCTGCTTTGCGGGCAAAATACTGCCGTTTTTTACGCACACAAATTTCCACCCGTTTTCGCATTTGCGTGCATTCGCTATTCCAAGCAACCGTTTCATTCCATGGCATAGGCGTTGTGTTCATTTAGGTATATAGGCTCATCCGATCCTAGTTCAAGGGTTTTATTTGTTAGACGCTTCTTACGTGCTTTTTCGAGAAACTTGTCTCGCTTTTCACGGCGTTGGAGTTGAACGAAAATGTTTGCGTTGCCGGGGTTCTTGGTTGGAACTCTGTGACAGACGTCTATGTCATTTGGGGACACGGCTTCACCGGCAGCTTTACCGATCTTTTGCACACTGGCAACGAGGTTGTCGCTCGGTTCCTCTTGAACACCTTTGATTTTGATATTCCTATTTCGGGAATATTGTTCATTTTTCAACAAATTGTGTTGACATGGGCTGGGCTCGTTCTCGAGCGTTTAAACCTTGTGCCGTAGTGCTTCATTTTCTTTTTTTAGGGCTCCGTTTTCCTTTTGCACCGCTGACCAGCGTCCATTTGCGTCATCAACGGCTTTGCTCATTAAATCAAGACTTTTCTTAACTTCTATCTCTAAGCGTGGGTTTCACTCGTCAGATCGAATGCTACGTTCCAATGCCTCTTTGAAAAGCTTCAGATCAATCCTCATCTCTTCCTTAAATTCTTGCAACACTTTTACCACTTCCTTTGTCATTTTGATCAGCTACAAACCGTATTCAAGAACATCAAGAAATAAACACTGGGCAGCAGTAACAGCGACAGACGAAGAAAAAAAATCTAAACAAACATTCCTAATTGAGGCAACCCCACCTGCAAGGTATACAGGGGACGCTTAGGATGGTGTGCGCAGTGCCGTCACTGCTGCCGAAATGTTGAGCGCCGGCAGCTTGCAGGCTTTTATGGGCGTCGAAACTGGCCACGTGACCGGCTGGTCACAGCGTGTTTCCGCTGGCGCTGGGGGAAAGGCAGTGATGCCATGTGTACGGTCCTCGTTTGTGCGTCGTCGTATCAAACAGTCTGATTTCTTAAAGTGTTGCTTGCAAGGCGTGACGATGAACACGTTGTTTCTAAGTGTTTTGCTTATGTTTGTTCGGTGCATGCACCAATTTTCTTATATCTGGGGGCGTAAGCCCTTGATTAAATCAGTTGTTAGGTGCGCTCGTCCTGTTGTATCAGCTTTGCGTCGTCCTTGCGTGCAATCCTAAGGGCTTTTCATGTAAAAGTGAGAAATGGCTAACTTAACAGGGACATATACGCAATTCATTTCAGCGCGAAAAACTAGCACGTTGCCTGAGTTAACACGCCCATATGAACCGAAATATAGCAACCTAACTATACCAACTAACGAGGCAATCACTGCATCCAGAAAATATTCTTTAAATGCTGAGAAATTCTAGCGAGGCTTAGATACGACAATTACATTCGCAAATATGGTAAAAAAGCACAATACGTGGCAGAAGAAACGCTACTCAACATTTGAAAGCGCTTGGACTCATTGTTTTTTAAAAAATTATATAGCTTGTGTGGGTGCTGCGACGTTGTCGAATTTTCACGGGAAGACTTACGCGTTCTTCTGCCTTCAGCTATGAAGGATAGGCTTTATTTTACTGGATTTGTATACCGGGACAATATAGTGTGGCAGGCAGTGCATCGCCAACTACGTTATAGAAGATGATTTTGCAAACAAAACTGCCATGCCACTGGCATTTTTCATGGAGTTTCAAAGCTCTGGGTCGGATTTTCCTTCGGTTCTTGGACACAAATTATGTTTAAATCAACCATCTGTATCGAAGCCTGTGTTGCCCTTATTTTGAGCTACAGAATGTTTTTCTGATGGAATGAGGCAGGGAGTCACTACAGATTCAATGTATTAAGGCCCAAGAAGGCAAAAGATCTAAAAGTGCATCCTCCGTGTTGGTGCACCTTTTTGGTTATTGAATATCCAGGTTCAATTGGACATTTTGTCTCGGTGAATCTTCCGTCTCGGTGGACAGTCACGCTCGACTGGATCTTCAGCCTTGGCACATATTTCCTGTCATTTGATATTGACGCTCTTCGTAATAAATGAACGTCCCAAGCACTCTACGCCATAGCCGGATTATAGTGGGAGCGGAGGCCTGTGCCCCGCTTTTTTAACCGTGTATGTTTTTGAGGTTCGCAACTGAGAGGATGCTACAAGGTTTTTGGTTGTTGTTGGTGGTGGTAGCGCTTATTTGAACAGTTTTCTTGTTTAAAAATTATGCACGAACGCGAAACCAGACATCTGTTACCATGCCGTGTTTCCAAGCAGCATAATACCTTAAGCGACCGCGAGGACGCCGGGTTTAATGGCAAAGGCTATACTGTTAAGTTGGACACTTTGTACAACGCTCTAATGCCTTGCTTTTTTACAGCGACGGAAATGAATATTTATATCGGATGCTAGATATAGAAAGAATGGTGACAGCAAAAGGGTTTTATTCCTGTCCCATAAAAAAGCTAAATGTCTTCGGGAAATTCCCATTTCTTTAACCGCGTCGGTTTTCTTTCGCTGGAGGGCTGAGAACTGTGTACAAATGTCCAACTTTCAGCGAAACTAAAAAAGCGTTCTTATCCCTAGAGAACTTCTCAGCCAGCTAATAGGTAAATAGCGTTCATACAAATTTAAAAAAAAAACCTTACTTACTTTGCAAGTACACATGGCGCGAGAAGATAACCTGCCTGGAATAGGAAAATACCGTTCCAAACCACCAATGTACCAGAATAAGTTAACCCGCCAAAGCGGCTCAGTGACTATGGCTTTGGGCTACTGCACATGAAGACGCGGGTTCAATTCCCAACCACGGCGGCCGTTTTTATGATGGAGACAAAAAGCAAAAACGCCCGTATTTTTAACACTTAGGTGCACGTTAAAGACCCCCAGATGATCAAAATTAATCCAGAATTTTCCACTACTGCGCGCATCATCCCCTGTTTAGCGTCGCCGCGTTAAACCCTACAATGAAAGAATAAAATAAATTCGCGAGTGGCTTAGGGGGTTTCATTCTTTGCCCAATGTGCCCTTCGTTATCGTCGGGTCCGCGTGTTTTAACAACGCACACACTTGTCACCGTTGAACCTGGCCGGTAATCCAGTGATATTCGTTGATAGGAAACACCCCAAAGTGAACTTGGCCCATAAATCTCGATGAGGGTAAAAAAAGCAGGAGCGATGAGACCTTTGTCCCCCTAGTGGTAAAGTCTTAGATGGAGCAATGGTTAAACAGGCCAACGATTTATGATCAGAAACCCTCAGTGATTTAGAAAACTGTTTACTGGGCTGGTTGGTTGCGTGTTGAATGGCTACGTGGTTAATCGTTTAGCTATATATAACGTACGAGATTCTACAGCACAAAAAATAAAGGAAATCAGAACTTGAACACATTGCGATCCCGTTACAAACCCACAAGGAAAATGCCAACATGACAATGCACAGTAATTCAAAGAAAGAAAAAAAACGGTGTTAAAGGATTGTCAAGGTAATATGGTTTCAGTTGAGTAGGTCTCAGGGCATTTAAATGTACCATTTGGAGACGAATTTATTTAGTATATGTGGTTTACGGTTGATAACAACATCAAGGCCGTGGTTTGTCTACAAAACGGAATCAGCCAATTGCCGCGGTTCCGAAAAGAATGCCCAGTTTCAGGGGCACTCTACAAACTGAATAGAGATGGAAATGTTCTGTTAATATGATTCAGGCTGTTTCGTTACCTGTTGAGTAACTTGAAATATTACAAAAGTACACTGCAAAATCCTATACGAAGGGAAAAGGCGGTCAACGGGTGAATCATAGCGTACGTTTGCTATGTGTCTTAGGGTTTTCTTTGGGCGGAGCAGATATTTATATTTCCTTTTGATATAGTTCCCCAAACCAAAATACACTAATTTATCTAGGAAAAAAGGTGCTTTGAAAGCTAATAGCTTAAATTGCTCATGCAAAGCATAACTGATTGTGCAATAAGCACCTCAGAGTTTTCCCAAAAACTTAAGTACTCATTTTACATGGAAAGTCTATGATATATTCTGATGAAAGGTAACCCCAAGAGTTGTTATTTCAGACACTGCTTCAATGTGTTTTAGCCAATGCGAACGCAACCTGATAAAGTAAACGCTTCTGGGAAGGAGTAAACACCACTGTGTTGTTTTTGGTGGTGTTTATTTTCAGTGCATTAGCCATACACCACATCTTTTGATTATGCGATGTGGCATTCGCCAGTTGTCAAATTTCATCTGGATCTTTAGATTGTATAAAAATGCTGGTATCATCGTCGTAGATAATTGTTGCGGCAGTAGTTATGTTTACGGCATCATCAAAATATTAACTGAATAGTAATGCACCGAGTGTACTACCATGAGGAAAGCCAGTGAATAGTTTCATAAATTTGGACATACATTCATTGTCAAGAAGACACTCTTCCCTTTTCTGGAGGTATGATTTGAAGAAAGCTAAGGCAAAACCTCGGAAACCCTATTGTTGAAGTTTTAATAATAGTGAATGGTGATTAAGCAAATCAAAAGCTTTTGAGGAATCAACAAAATAGTCATGGTTAGCTTATCTTCGAATGATTGTAGGATAATGCCTCTTCGTGCCTCGGTCTAAAAGAAATATGCTCAGTTGATAGTGTATTATACATCTCACAGAAAGAATTTATTCGTACTGATAGTCTTTTCTAAAGCTTTTGAAAATTTAGGAAGTATAGAACATCGACGGTACATTGAATTTTATTTTATCTCCAAATTTGTGCGTAACTACCACTTTAGCCGGCTTCATTTTGTCGGCAAATACTCCGGAGCGCAAGAACAGGGTATAGATATGCTCAAACACTTGTAAAATAGTCAAGAGCATTCGTTATTGGTCTACTGCAAATACCATCAACATCCCTGGACTTCGAGTTGTTCAGCCACATGAATACCGAGAAAATGTCCTTGTGCGTCGTCGTGCTAACAAATACGCCATTTTCTTAGGCTTTGTCAGAAATTGTCTGGTAGATTCCTTGTGGTTGAAGAGATGAACATATCTCCTAGGTGTATGTCACGAAGAACAGCGCCGTTGTGCTCGATTTCGATTATGTCATTGTGCGTTCGTGACCGGTTTAAAAGTGTCTGTGAAGTAGTCCTACTTTGCATTTCGCAACGCTTTATATACAAGGTTTGTGTATTTTAAGAAATTTGAAAAAGTTTTGGTTTCCAAATTTCCATTAACTGCGCGTATAAGGAGTTCTTGTGAATCATCTTGAGGCATTCTGCGGTGACCCAGGCTTTCCACATTTTCGTTTACTTGACACATTTTTTAAAACTCTCCTCATAGACACAAATAAATTTGTCAATAAAAATATTTGATGCTCCGTTTGCGTTGTGCGAGGTTATCACACCATGCCAGCTCAATAAAGTAATCCGTTCATGGAAAGTATTCATGGTAGTGTCAGTAATTTCTTCAATCAGAACTGTAGGGGATGCAGAAATTTTCTGGAATTTGGAATTAGCCTCTAGGACCATGTAAATAAAAAGATGATCGCTAAAGATTTTTTTGAAAACTCCATCTTTTACATTTTGTACCTCATCTTGTGTGATAGATATGAAACTGTTAAAGCTTCAAGCCTAATGTGCGTAGGTTCCGAAATTACATTCTTATGTATATTTGATTTGAAATTATTTGATTTGATGATTATTTGAAAAGTTCATTAGTCACTTTGGCAAGTTAATGTTGAGGTCACCACCAAGACCAGTGTGATAATATTATAGTTGGCAAAACACAATACAGTTTCAAACAGGAATAAAGAGCAAGCAAAAGTGCTAGATGGTGGCCCATATATAACTGTACACATGTTGTCACCTGATGTTGCCGATATCACTTCGTAGTTCACTGAAGATACAGTAACGGTATTCATCAAATTCACAGAAAGTTCACTTTTTATTACGTGAAACACATTTATACCTCGATTTCTGCCTATACAAGAAAAATGATTTATAGGCCGGTATTGCAAGCACTTCATCGTCATAAGTATTCTATGTTTCGTTATCCTGATTACATCAAAATAAAACAAAAAATCATTTAAAAGCGCAGTTATACATTCGAGTTTACTCCTGGCGGATTGGATGTTGCAATAAAAAACTGACGTATCTACTGTCTTCAGGGCAGGCAAGGTCGTGTGGGGCTATCACTTTAGATAGAGCATTGAAGTGAAGTAGTAATACAAAGGAGTGTTGGTTTGGTTGGTAAGGTAGGTTGGTTTGGTTGAAGTGTTGGTTGGGTTGAAGGCTTCCACATAGCCATTGTACTACCCGTCACAAAGAATAATTTTATGTTGATGAAAGCAGACAAATGTCAATAACAACAAGCAAGTGTACAACGCTCAGCTATTTCTCAGAGATAGCGGTATTTTAACAACATAGATATATAAGTTTGTTCGTCGACTTCGACATCTTGTAATATATGATTTTCAATGCAAGCGTTTGCTTATTAAAGAGGCTGAGTTTGCGCAGAGTGTTGCGTATTTTATTGATCCACTTCGCTGTGTCGCTGTTTGTTTCTCGTTCGCTCTATCTAGAGTGAAAGCCCCTATCTAAATTGATAACGCTCTATCTAAAGTAATAGCCCCAGGCGACTTTGCCTGCCTTAAGTACGGTAGATACGCCAGTTTTTTATTGCAACATGCAATCCGCCAGGAATAAACATGAATGTGTAACTGCGCTTTTAAATGATTTTTGTTCGACTTTGATGTCATAATTACATCATGCACCAACTAACCCGTCTCAGTTCACTTGTTCACTTGCAGTGGTTCTGCTCAGTATTGAACAGGCACCGCCGTCTGTTTGACGGATGCCTTTTAGCCAGCCACGATATAGTTTGGTGACGCAGCGGTGCTTTTTCAAGAGACCTGGGACATACGAAGTGATCGGGTCAGCTTTGACGAATTGCTGCCACGGCCGCTGCTGCCAGCGTATAGGGACACCAGTGCTTTGTGGCGATGTGGAATTACTTGCGGGAAATGTATCCTTGAGTCGTTAGGCCTGGTTTCTACCACACTGGGGGAGTTTACGCGTCTTTATTTAAACATTAAAAGCGCTGTAAGAATCTCTGCATAATCAATACCAATTTTCTATGGCGTTTTGTGTGACGATTACTCTAGTAGGCTTAGCGTAAGTTTGACTACTGGGGTTCTCGCCGACCCTCCCATGGTCCATAGGACGGCCGCCGGTAGGTCGTCGTAATGCATGGACTCATTTATACTAAGCCACGACAAGCTTTGTGCCCGGAAGAATGTCGCTTATGTTGTTAGTTGGTATGAAGACGGTGACGGGGTGAAGCCAATGCATCTGTGCCCTGGCACACGTTCACTAATCATATTGGATTCCGACGCTTCGCTAACTCCGCTTCACTGGAGCTGCAAGCGCCATATGCCCGTGCGATTTGTACGCTAGTAAAAAATACGAGACAAAATAAAATGAGAGAAGGTTCAGCGAAGTTAATATAAATTATAAATAAAATAAACCAATATAAACAGCCAATGAAATTAACGGATTGTACTTTAGCTTTCCGCATTACCAAATGTAAAGCGTGAATCCAAGCTGTGGCAAGCACTTTTACCGCAGGATGAGCTATCAGAGCTGTCAGCAGCACGACCACACATATGCGACCTATTTTCCAACCCAGAAAATGCAGTCGGTGTGATAAATTATTTGCGTTGAATCGGGGGAAGAAAAACGTTTTACTTCAATCTGCATATATCTACATACTTGTACTGTTGCACTGTATCGAGTACTGGTTGCACGATACGGGAATTGCGATCTTTTAGCGCAAAACAGCTGCTTATATAACTAGAAATCATTGACCACCGACTGTTGTTTCAGTCGGATGCCGTGTTTTTTTTAAGATGTTTTGCAACGAAGTGTTAAAAATCTAAAATAACTTCGATGTTATCCTCTAGTCAAGTAGGTTCTTGCCTTTTCGATATACTACTCGTGTGACCTATGTTATATTTTTTCTAGTGGGATTGTATAGCTTTGGGAAATTGCAACATGACGGACCGGCATGCGGAACCTCCACGCCTAACAAAGTCTACTTCCGGAAGCACGCTGCGTTGGTTCAAGTCAGTTATGCTGCAGAAAGTTACCAACTAGAGTTCCTGGATATGTTCCACGCGCATGCGTCCTTGCTGAAGTTTGGACGGGCGCCTGATTGTAGCTGCTGCTGTGCTATTTTACTTGTATACCTGCTTGTTTTTATATTGCATTATTGCAAGTGTTCTGTGCAGTAAAAAATGTGTTATCGACAACTGGTCTGAAGAACTACGGGCCCCACAGTCACTAGACGGAAAAAATGTGATAAAATTACCCTTTTTTGCGTCAGTATACACGGTTTTTGATATAATAGATTAGTCAGAAACCTGAATCAGCGGTAAAGCTGGTCGAGCCAATTTTCCGGGCTACCGTTTCAAACGACGACCGCAAAGCAAATGTAGTGTGATAGCTATTTATTTTAAGGATACTTTAAACCATGAATAAGCAGAAAAAGTTTTTTTTATCAATGAACACAGTGAACTCTTGTCTGTGCGTTATAGGAAAATCACAATCGCTTTTGTGTAGAAACCCCCCCACAGGCATAAAACCAACTTTTTACAATTTTTAGACAAAACGGTAGCATCGGTTACTTTCTGCAGCGCCCCTACTTGATTTGTGGTGACATCTCGATATGAGGTCTGGGGACCCGTCGGGGGACCCGTGTTGAGACAGTTCTGTCAGCTATGGCTTTACCGAATTTTATTGATTTACGTACTAGGCAATCCAATCAAAGTGCAAATCTTCGTGATATTTGTGCAACAAATGTAAGCTCGAATAGCATAAGCTGAATTAAACCCAAAGCCGCCTTCGAGGCAAAAGGAATACCAAGACCCAGGACTATTGTTATAGATAAATAGAAACACATGACTGGAGTGGCGGTTACCTCAAAATCGATCCTAAAGCTGCATATATTACGTTTCTCGGTTTCTTGTGAGCAATTAAAAATGCAGCTTTCGCTTTACAGAAACCCTTCCACCGGACCACTGAAAGTTTCCAAAAACCACGGATAACCACCAGTTTTTGCGAGAAAAATAAATCTAAAACCGAGTCATTTCTTCATTTCGCACGTTCGCGAGAACCTGCAGCATGTTTACTGTACAAAAATGCAGAAACACGCTGACGTGGGTCCTGAATAGGGCAAAGAAAAATTATTACAAAATGGCAATAACCGGCAAAAACTCTAGGAGGTAATGAATGCTCTGACTGGCAAACGTACAAGTGGTAAATGTATCGAAGAATAACGGTACGTATCGAAGCCCCCGCAGGAAAGAGACTAGCCGATGCTTTGAAGGCCGCGTACGGGGTACCTTGAGCAATCTTGATTGATTGATTGATTGAGTGATATATTGTGCGGTTTAACGCGCCGACGCAGCTCAGGCGATGAGGCGCACCGTAGTGGAGGGCTGCAGCTTAATTTCGACCACCTAGGGATCTTTAACGTGCGCCGAAATCTCATACACTCGGGCGCTCTTGCTTTTCGCCTCCATCAGAAAAACGGCCGCCGCGGCCGAGAATGGAACCCGCTACCTGGTGCTCAGCAGCGCAACGCCTTAGCCACTGAGCCACCGCGGCCTTGACCAATCTTCGTGCCGGTATTGGCGACACCGCCGACCCCGAGCACCCAAACATAAGCTGTATCCAAGCGAGGCGATGTGTTTATAGGTGGAGGGTGAGAAACCATGAACGCTGGCCGTCGGAGCCCAGGTCAAGCTCCGGCGGATGAGCTTCCTGTCTGTTTACCAGGCAGGAACCTCCGGGCCCTCTTCAGCTATCGGGGTAACCCGAGTACCCCCGTCCCCTGCTTTTATACTATTGCTTATGGTATTATCTAAACCCCACCCCAAACATGATCGGCCACCGAAAAGGGGTCGCACCGAAGTTTTTTTTTTTCCACCACTTCCTAACCTAAGTATTCCAACACCAAACAACCACTCTCGCTTCTTAGTAACAGAATCAGTTGACTAGTTGAACCTTCTTGCTTCCAAGTCAGTATTTCTAGTCTCGACATTTTTTGAAGGTGTCATCGGCGATTCATATTAAGCCAAAAAACGAAGAACTGGTGAAATCCTTGTTGAGGTCAGTAGCCAGGATCAGGCCCATAACCTACTTGCGCAAACCCGCATCGCCGGTCTGGCCATCGGAGTCACACCCCGCCGCAGCCTAAACATCTTTAAGGGCGTGATTTCCGAATATGACCTACTAAATAAATCTGAAGCTGACCTGCTGGAGGGACTTCGTAGTCAGGGCGTAACAGCGGCCAGGCGCATAACCATCCGCAGAGATGACAAACAAATAAAGACAAAGACCTCATCTTAACCTACGACAAGTCGACCCTTCCAGAATTCAACAACGCAGGTTACATCCGAAGTTCAGTCCGGCCTTACATCCCAAACCCGCGGCGTTGTTTCAAGTGCCAACGATAACGGGCACGGAAAAAACTCCTGTCGTGGCCGACTTACCTGCGTAAAATGTGCCCGGCACGACCGTCCGTCCGAAATCTGTAACGTGCAACAATTTTTGTGCGTCAACTGCTAGGGTTCACATGCGGCCTAGTCCAGAAAATGCGAAAAGTTTTAATTAAAAACGAAAATCATCAACGTCAACATCACTGAAAAAAACATCACCTTCGCAGAGGCGCGGAAGAGGATCGCCTCTTTCCCTCTGGGCAGGTATGCCGATGAGCGTCTGTCTTCGGCGGGACACAGTACTGCGAATCAGACTTTGTCCCGCCCGCCCCCTCCCCTGGGCTGCCTCTGCTGGCCCATCCCATCTCCACATCGCTCGCTGAGCCAGCAGTGTCTGTGGAGGCAACCCCGTCTGGTGGGAGTGATGCTGCATCCTCCACTTCCGCTCCACCGCCCCAAGCAACGCGCGAGAGCACGGAGGAGGTGGAGACAGAGGAACCAGCGGCAGCTCCCACCCCCACCCCACCGCCTGCGGCATCCGAGGCGTTTCTGAAGTCCTCGGCGGTTGCGGGCAAGAAAAAGCGTGCCCACAAGGGTGCGCGGTCCAAGGTGATGATAGCAGAGGCACTCCGAGGACATCCGAGGACGAAATGAACGTCGGACCGTTCTTGTCTGCGGTGCACCGCAAGGAACGCGTCTCGACGCTAAAGCCTCCCGACAGGCCAAAAACTACCAGATTCACAGCCCCGACAGACGACACATAAACATACGCACTCCAGTAGCTTTCACACTAAATAATGGGAAGAGAAAATAAAATTCAATGGAACTGCAGAGGCTTTCTTAAAAATCTTGACGATGTGTACGAGATACTGCACTCCAATCAGCCAAGTGTCATGTGTTCAAGAAACACATTTAAATTCCAAACATAGAAATTTTTTGAATAGTTACCTGACATTTAGGAAGGACAGGGATAGTGGTGGTACATCTTCGGGGGGTGTGGCCAGCATTGCCGAAAGTCCTTGGCGTGTCACTATCGAGTTACAGACAGTCCATGAGGCTGTTGTCATCCGTACCAATATTTTCAAGAGCCCAATAACACTATGCTCCGTTTACATTCCTCCTGATTTCAAGCTCCCGAGCTCCGATTTCAAGCGCCTTGTAGATCGGTTACCCGCACCTTTGATTCTTTTTGGTGACCTCAGCGCACATAACTCTTTTGGGACTCCGCTCGCACGGCTTCCCGAGGTCACCGTATCGAAAGATATGTAACATCTTCGGGTGCATGCCTATTCAATAAAAACAAGCCTACATACCTTTATATAGGACGCAAAACTTATTCACACCTTGACTTTGCTATCGGAACTGCAGTATTGTTCCCTTCTCTTGAATGGGATGTTGGCACTAAACCGTATGGTAGTGACCACTTCCCAACCAAATTAACATGCATAGGTAACGGCCCCAACAGTTAACCTTCCCATAACAAGTTCAATGAAGCTACAGTGAACTGCAGTACATCTAAAGAAATATCCAAACTACACCACACATCCATTGGACACCTACACGTTGAAGAAGCTACTCAACTCCTCACGGCGCACATCCTCACCGCCGCCGAAACGTCCATTCCCCACGCCTATGTTGCCACGCGCAACCAGAGGAGGACATAGAATGAGAACCATAGGCGAGCGCGAGACGCCCAGAACAAGGCGTGGGGTATCCTCCGTCGGTACCTCACATTGGGTAACCTTTTTTTGTTCAAACGGGCAAAGGCGTTAGGAAAACGTGTGCGCCATGAGGCAAAATGAGATAGTCCGCGTTCCTCCATAACATCAATAAACTCCTACGCAGACACACGATTAGTATGGAGACGAGTACACAAACTCAAGGGAGAAAAAATACACAGCCTTACTCTGGTCATCGCAACAGGGGACACACTCGAGGATGAAGCTGACACTATCGCACAACACATCCAACACGCGTCCAGTTCAGCATACTACAGAGACACTTTCATAAAACACAAACAAGCAGCCGAAAAGAAGCCTAATCTAGAAAACAATACGTCAACATCTTCTCATAACTGAGAGTTTCCCTGCATGAGCTAAGGGCTGCTCTGAGCACGTCTAAACCCTCAGCTTCAGGCCCGGATATTATAACATATACAATGATACAATTCCTTCACGCAGACACACTTGAAACCCTTGTACATCTATATAACAAAATATGGCTTTCGGGGCACATTCCGCACTTTTGCAAGGAGGCCATAGTAGTGGCTTTCTTGAAAGAGGAAAAGGACCCGTCGTCCCAATCAAGTTACCGTCCTATAGCCCTGACTAGCTGCCTGTGCAAGCTCTTCAACAAGATGATCAATCGCAGGCTCGTGTACATCCTAGAGTACAATGGTCCACTCGAGAGATGCCAAGCAGGCTTCATGGTGGGGCGATCGACGAGCGATCAACTGGTAGCACTGTACTCGTACTTTAAGGAAGCATTCGTGTATAAGGAGTATTGTTTACCTGTGTTTTCCGACCTCGAGAAGGCCTACGACACCGCTTGGCGTTATGGGATCCTTAGTGACCTCAAGTCATACGCTGTTTCGGGTAACATTTTAGTTACTTGTAAGAGATAACGTTTCGAGTAAGAATTGGTTGTGTACTCTCAAAGGTTCACGTGCACAAAAACGGCGTGCCGCAACGTGGCGTGTTGAGCTGCTCGCTGTTCATAGTTAGAATGATCTCTCTTTGAAAGGCATTGCCACCTACAATATCTTTTTGCATGTATGTAGATGACTTCCAGATATCCTTTGAATTATGCAATATATCAATCTGTGAACGTCAAGTCCAGCTTGGTGTCAAGAAACTTTCCGGCTGGACAAGCAACAATGGCTTTAAATTGATTCCTACAAAAAGCTCCTGCGTTTTGTTCTCGAGGAAATGCGGGGCCCAGCATGAACCAGATTTTACTCTTAATGGAGTGACGCTTCCTGGGAACAAGAAGCACAAGTTTTTAGGTGGTGTTTTGTTTGACCACAAACTCACATTTATTCCGCACACCAAGGAACTTAAGCATAAATCTATAAAAACAATGAATATCCGTAAGGTCCTCTCACACAACTCACATTGTTCCAACAGAGAACTTCTGCTACGGCTCTATACTGCTTTGGTTGGTTCGATGGCTTTGTGGCGTACGGGTCGGCGACTGAAAGAGCGTTGCGAATGCTTGACCAGTGCTACACTTGGGGCTTCGTGTTCCATCGGGTGCTTTTCGCACTAGCCCTGTTGAGAGTATGTATGTCGAGTGTGACAAGTGGTGCCTGGAGAACCAACGGACGTACATAAGCTTGCTTTATGCTTTTAATATTTCATCACTGAATAACTATCCTTTTTATCCTGTCTTTATTGATACATCCACATCTATGCTCTTTGTAAATCACCCATCCGTTCCTCTGGCATTTTCACTTAGAGTGAGAGAGCGAGCCTGGGATCTAGCGCTTAGATTTTAGCTGCGTACAGATCATCTTTTTCAGACATTTTACTGCCTTGGAAAGTTCGTTCTGTGTCCGGGGAGCTTTCTTTTATGAAACTTGACAAAAATTGCGTACCGCGAGCTGCAATACTGCAGCATTTTCTGTCTTTCCAGTTTAAATACCTATGTGCACAATGTTAGTGACGCTTCAAAAACCTTCACTACGGTGTCCTGCGAGGCTCATGGTCCGAATTTTAATGCAGTCAGAAGCGTAGGGCCTGTAAACACATTTTTTTCAGCAGAAGAGTATAATTTTACTTATTTTACGACATAAATTTGAAAATCGAATTTCCAATTCCACCATCGATACAGATTCCCTGAGTGTTGTTCGGGCAATATTATCGCACAAGCCCCTCAAAACCACATGGTTAATTTTGTATTCAACACTATCTTGTCGGTGTATGCGCACAAGCATGAGCTGCTCCTCTGCTGCGTCCCAGGACACGCTCGGATCACTGGGAACGAGTTGGCAGACAAGGGGGCCGCTGCTGCTGCACTCAGGAACACCGTAGACGTAACAGCCACACCATATACTGACCTCACGCCACACAGAAGACAACACTTGCGTAGAGCGTGGCAAACACACTGGAATGAACAGACAGATGACAAGTTGCATGTTATGAAAGCACGCTTGGGACCATACACCACTTACACACGAAACAGACACACAGACGTCGCTTTGGCTAGGCTACAGATAGGGCACACCTATGCAACGCAGTGGTATCTGCTCACAGGATCTTCAGAGCCCAGTGCAGTAGATGCGGAGAGGCCCTATACATAGTTCACATACTCATTCAATGCACAGCACTTCACACAACGCGACGCAACTACTTCCCACAACTATGCAGACTGCACGTCCTACTTCACCCAGCGTTTTTCTAGTTGGACAATCCAATGTTTTCTGTCAAGTGCGTTTCTAAATATTTATAAGAAGTTAAACTTTTAGACCTCATTTCATACCATGCATAGACACTCCCTGGCACTATAGACTAGCCATGCTCATTGTCGTTTTCGGACTTCACTTGTATTTTTCTGACTTATCTTAGTGTTTACGGTTTCACCTCTCATATGAAACCATTGTTTTGGCGCTCTGTGGCCCAGTTGGCCTCTCGCCATTACATCCACCCATCATCGTCATCAGGCTTTAAAAGTCCACTTTAGAACGCAGGCTCATACGAAGGAACTAGCAATAGCGCAGTCAACGCGTTGGCATACACCGGTGGGCCTCAGTCTATCTTTATGCGACCAACAGACGCAGTTGAAATAGGAAACTTAATCCGCATGCTTAAAACCGGTGTAGCATCTTGCATACATGAAATTGGGCCAGCATAGTTTAACCTGATATCACCATTGCTATGCGTAGTTTCATCCTTTTTGTTAACCGCACCTTTGCCACAGGCATCGTAAAACTGGCCCGTTCCTGCTCTACTCAAAGGTTTTGATATTTATAGCCTGTCCAACTATCGTCCTATATCGGTACTTCAAACTCTATAAAAAATATTCGAAGGCGTATTTCATAAGCGACCGCAGTTTTCGACAAGCATCGAAAAATAGCTACGACTCAATACGCCTTCCAAAAGCATAGGTCAGTTGAGGAAGCTGTGCCATATATCAAGGGAAAAGATAATCGTACATATGAAAAACAGAAAATACACGCTCGGTATTTCCTGAGATACTCAAAAAGCAGTTGAATCCATGCATTTTGATTTGATGGTAAATAATATCTAGCCGCGGGGTTCGTGTGATCGCATTACAAATTCTGCATAACTACTTGCAAGGTCGATGTCAAAAAGTTGACATCAGTGCCAACATCTGCGAAATGAAATTGAAACAAGGTGCCCCACAAGGATCCCTGCTTTGGCCGCTCTCATTTCTCGTGTACATAACGATATTGTTAGTATACCAGGTTCGTCTGATATTATTATTTATGAAGATGACAGGAATGCTTTTTCTCATCGAACCATTTAACATTTCTCGAATCTGTTGTAAACGAATACCTGGAGAATCTTTCAAACTGGTTACAACAAGTGAAGGTGCGATTAAATGCCAAAAGGGCAACCTGTGAAATGTTCTATCAAATTAGATTGCCTTAAACTAAGCTGTATATCACAAATACGATGAGTATATTACTGCGCGGGTACATGAACAAAAGGTATTTTGTTTGATGCCACGAATGGTTAAACTGGCCAGTACACTTATATTATCTAGTTATGGCTGTGGCATTACCATTTGGATTTATCTATAAAATATCTCACTTAGTAACATTAAGTTTAATACCAAACTTGTATTCTTTTCTACTCAGTAACAAAGTAGTACTCTATTCTATTCAAAACTAACACACTGATCTTCTTTTTGGAACAACCTCACGAAATAATTGCCAGAAGCTAGTTTTCCCGCACAAAAGATATTATGCTATTTAAAAAATATTCAAAAAAATTCGAAGACCTTACAGCTTTACCTTTGTTTTCTAAACAAACGATACATTGAGCAGGCCTGGTGTAATAGTTATTCAGATGGTACACAAAAAGAAGTGGTAGGAAGAAGGCGGAGGAGAAAACCATCACTACTCTGTAGGCAAGGAGTAAGAATTACGCCTAAAATTAGGACTAAGTAGAGCAAGCAGTTGACCAGTTACCAAATACCATATGTCTTGAACATCGTAGCGGATAATTTAAAATTTACCACTTGTGCAACTATATTTAAAACTGAAACCGAGGTGATGATTAGAGAAAATGAAGCAAGATGTGAGTATCCCTATGTGTGCCTTATAGTAAAGAATGTGTACTGATTGTAGACGTTCTGGTCTAGGCATAAACGACAATCCGTCAAGAAGTATGTCGTGTTTTGGTGTTTCCGCCAGTAAGATGTGTTTCAGAAAAACGTTTTGTAGAGTGCGCTAAGTTGTGCAAATACAAAGAAGCACACCAAAGAAACAGCTAGGGAGTCTTTAGTAATTGCTCTTTTGCATTGATCGTAACACTGCGTATAAAGTTCAGAAAATGTCTGGGTTGACATTTTTTAGTGGAACAGGCTAGCAAAGCTTTTCCCGGAGATTTGCGAGTCGGGGCTGCGTGAAGCCAAATACTATATTAGGAGACAATGGAATGTATTCGACCGGATTTTATGCAATGTAGGAAATTGAAGACAAGAAGAAATTTCGGAATATATAACCTGCCACACTCAACAAACTAAAGGGAGATGTCAGGCATCGTAGTTCAACAATCGTTCGATTATTATTGGCAGAAAATATAGTGACATATAAAACATTTTTTCTCAACTGCCAGCCAAATTGATCACCGTAAGCATTGGCTTGTTTTCATGAAGATGCAGTGTCTTTTAGTACTATTCGTACCGTTGTAAAAGCACGTAAAACTCACACTACCTCGTCGTTGAAAGAACACCTCGCTAAATTGGAAGTATATTCTCGTGGCTCTGTTTTTGAGAGCACAAACTTTTTTTCTTGCCATTATAGCTGGTAAAAATACTATTGGTTCCTGTAACTCACGGTGCATCGTGTGTTCCAAGTCAGTTTCGGCACCCGAAGTTCGCCTCCACATCCACAATTAAAGCCGCCGTGTATTAAGAGTTCATATTAGAATGATAATGACAAAACAACAAAAAAATCATCGGCGCTTTCACTCTACCAATGTGGTTAACCACTGTAGCTCCATTGCCCGTGTGGTTATTGTGTTCCGCATTCTAACTTAAAGAGCAGAAAGAAAAAATTGGGCCCATCTCCCCGCGAGGGGGACTCGAGTATATGCGTCGCATAGGGGGTGGGTGTATTGCGTTAACGTTTAGTGTTTGGGGAGTTGGTGGTAGTGAATGCGTTGTATAAGCAGCTTCTTGACGTAGTTTGAATAAGTCAAGGATATAAGGCGCGTTCGTAGCCTCCCATTCTGTGTCGGCTTTGTGGCGCAGTGGGTAGAGCACCATGTACAATGCGTTCCGCCCGCAGGGTCGAGAGATGGAAACCAGGCGCCGGATAGTATTTTTTTATATAGTGTAGGGGGAGGGGTGCGGACAACGAAGGTGCGGACTACGACGGACGTCAATGCGGGTGACATCGTGAGTTACTGAAATGCTCTGCATTTAAAAATCTAGCTGAAAATAAAGGCTACATAGCAACCGATGCATATGCTCATTTATTGTCACCGCACAGTTGTCACCATGTCGGCTCGATCATTTCCGCTTGGCATCGTTGCCCGGCTATGCTTCATGAACAACCTAATAAGCCCCACAGCGGCGTTTATGTTCGTCGATGGAGCAATTAAACTTTTGGAAACGAATATTGGATTCCGAGTTGTGGTTCCTTAGTCAAGGACACCTTGAACTTCGGCTGCGTCAACAGCCCAGGACGAGGTGACGCTCATCGTCTAGAATGGAGCTGGCCAAGACATTCTCGCAAAGCTCATGGGTGGGATAGGGATTGGGGCGCAAAAGTGTGGCTTGGTCGCACCCTTATACATCGAGACTATGCCCTGGGGCCTTACGCAAGTTGCCCTACGAGTGACAAGAAGTAGGAGCCAAATGTCACATTTGGTGGGGTAAGGTACTTCGTCTGGGCTCACTAAAGACTCGGGGGGCTTGTTGTTTGAGGTGAAGTCTTTACAACGCAGACACATGGATGACGAAGAAGAAGAATGTTACTCGTCAAGCGCTGAAGTCACGCAAAACTTACGCTACCTATTTATTTGGATTTAGGGTTCGACGTTCTTGTACTTTACGTATTTCTTCTTTTTCCTTCATGTGTCTGCCCAGTGAATTCTTTCGTTTGGAGGTAACCGGAGAGTCGCTCCGGCAATCTCGGGTGCTGTTCGTGTGTTACCCGCTAGCGTTTTGTGGGTTGATGGTCTGCTGCAGGCGCTCGAGCTCACATACAGAACAGCCGATCCCCGGGATAGCTCTCGAGCCGGTAGAATGGTGGTCTTGTTGCCGAGAACGTCGACATAAGCGGAGGGCCCAGATGATCTTGATGCAACTGAGGAAAACAACGCAAAAACGTTACGATGTTAAACTTCAAAAGAAAGAAAAGTAGAATTATGGATCAACCAGCCCTCCTCAGTTCACGTGAACTTTAATGAACGGTTTGGGGGTAAAAGGCGGGGGCATTGCATAAGAATCTTTAGGTTAAGTATTACTTTGGTGAAATTGCAACACGGCTGCTGTGAGTCGGTGACGATGACAGCAGTTGTTGTTTGACTAACGGCGGCACGGGGCACCGTGGTGCTTTTACTACCACGCCGGTAATAGTCATGGGTGAATTTTTGCCGATGCTGCCGGTGTCTTTACTTGCTTAATTCGCGATTAACTGCCACACTGTTCCTTCGCTCTTTCATTTTCATTTGATACTATAGTTCAGATGGGGCTGTAGCAGACGTGGCTACAAAACATTGTATAGAGTGCAGATGTAGAAACAGAGCAGAAGTTGGTACAAAACATTGCGTAGGGTGCAGATGTAGGAACAGACAAAACCCATAAAATACCTTGTTACGCCGGGGTGAAATGAATGACCGACTGCATTTCAGAGAGGAGGCTAAGACGTCCTCAGTATTGCAGTGCATTTGACTAAGTAATGTTCAAGTTTCACTATCAATGTATCTGTCTCTCAAGGTACCGCTCGAGCAACACACACACACAAACACACACACACTGGCCTTCCCCTGAGGGGAGGGGGTGTCCAACATAGTTCTTGATAGCACATTACGGCTGGTGTGGCAAGATGCAAGTGCACCGTTGTTCATTTGGGACTGGTCACTTCGAAAGGTTGGAAAGAGAGAAAACGGAAAATGAATACAAATCAGAGAGATTGAAGAAGCATGCACTATGGCAGAAATTTGAAGATTTTTTTTACTTTTTTTTCTTACCGTAACTATAACGCAAAGTGCCTTTTTTCTCCCAGACTATTCGCGACTTGAACAACTTGCCCTGTGACATTGTATCGGTTATACATAATGATTCGTTTTTTTTTCAATTTGTAACGCGTTTGGTTGTTTTGAGTCTTCTGTTGGCGTTCTATGAACCCTACGATTTTATAGGCGCTTATTTGTGGTGTATATCTGCATTGAATTGAATTTGAATTTGAATTGTACAAATGTTTTGTACGCTTGCAATGCCGTAAGCCCGGTGTGTGGCTGACTGCAACCCTGTAATATTTTGTTGTGTCCCCCCCCCCCCCCCTGTGATGGCCCGGGCGCTGTGGGTATTAGATGAATATATAAAGTGGATATGGAAAAAATACAAAACATCCACGCCCCTAAAATGTGACGTACATGGTGAGCTATACGTGATGCTGCCGGAAACCACGGCATTTTGTTTCTTTTTTTGGTTGTGCACACTTCAAGCTCCTTTTCTTTCACGCATCGGCACTTCATGCGTTAGAGGGTTTCCTATTCGCCTGAAATCCTACGGATTTTCTGAGCCAGGGACAGGTCCCCTGTAAGAATTTAATGGTGAGAGTGGCTGCGGCATCTGCGAAATGCCCCGCGAAAGCAGCATGCATTGA
Organism: Haemaphysalis longicornis; assembly: GCA_013339765.2. Lineage (NCBI taxonomy): Eukaryota > Metazoa > Arthropoda > Arachnida > Ixodida > Ixodidae > Haemaphysalis > Haemaphysalis longicornis. The sequence goes on along the minus strand of CM023451.1, from coordinate 207,237,552 downwards.
TTGTTATCGACAGTTGGCCGTTTCATCACTGCTGTTCTGCAGCAGTACTCGATGTTAGGGGTGCATCCTCTTGATGTTTTACCTCCCAGTAATTGCCTGATTTATTGATCGACTGACCAACTCTGGGAACATCGTTACTGGCTGATATACTAGAGGTGTTTAGCTACATCAGAAAGCGCTGGCAAAAGCATCTTTGTGGATACGTACGGTGGTCGTCAAACAAAACGGGAACACGAAAATATAAACAAGAGCGCGCAAAATTGAAAAATTGTGTTTATAGAGTTCTTATAATGGCACGCTAAAGGCATAGTGGGAGATCCACATTTCCCAACTCTGTTTTGTAACTACGCCACGCGTAATTTTAGCCTGCATGGAAAGACATCATGCTATTTACGTGTTAAGGTTCATATTTTTGTGTTCGCGTATGATTTGACGACTCTTGCCGGGCAGCGCGACGTTCGCAGAGCTTTCCTGTGGCGGATATATTGACGAGTGTCGGAAAACAATTCTAGTTCGCTTTCTGGGTTTAGTTCACACATATGCTCGCCAGAGTCAGTGTTTCCAAAACGAGGAGGCACGGTTTGTATGTATTGGTGCACTTTCTCCAGACCCCATGTCCAACGGCCAGCGTGATAATAATACCAACCTGGTGGGAAAGTTGGTGAGTCATGGGCTCCGGAGCCAATAGGCGGCTGGTTGACGCCCGATCCGGTAGTGTTAATTCTTCTTCTGGCGTGCTTCTGATAAGATCCACAAAGCACACCAGAGCAGCTTTCTTAAAGATGGTTGAGCACGAAGCAAAACAACCCAGGAAATGCTAAGCGACATGATGCAAAATTTTCGTTGTGTGAGAGGATGGGATTCGGGTCATTCAGGTTCCTAGCGTTTGTTGCGTGATCGTTGGCTTCTGAAGTTGATGCAAAGTTTTGGTTGTATTAGAGGATAGGATTCCGGTCATTTAGGTTCCTTTGGTTTGCTGCGTGGTAGTTGGCTTCTGAAATTGACTTTGATTTCGTTTACATGAAAGAAACATTCGCGTTCAGCCGTTTTTTCTTTCAGAAATGGCTTTGATATTTTAAACTCCCAAAAGGAATCTGTGTGGACGCAGGTCATGCTATCTTACGCTTCGAGTTTTTACCATCGTTAACGATTTGGCTTTCTTTTATTGCATCTTTAGTGCGGCACTCGCCATGATTGAGGATACGGAAGTGTTGTAGTAATGTTCTTGTCAGAACAGTGCAATCAGATACACGTAATGTTTGTAACACAGGGGGTGTGATTTGCAATTCGACCGCGGGAATCGTCATTTTGGGGGGCCATAGTCGAAAGTATTTTGTCCCCATCAACGAGTTGGCTTTTTTGCAGTGCGTTTCGGTACACACCGCCATCACTTAAAGCGTAGAAAGCATCAATTGGAAAGTGTAGTTTTCTATGCTAATGGTAATTATGGGCAACTCTTATCGGACATCATCAACAACACCGGGAGTGTTGTGCAGTATGGCATTGAACCGGGGGGATAATGCTTGCGTATTTAAGGAAGAATTTCAAGCCTACGCAGAATTGAATCAATCAAAAGCGCAGACAATCATTTTGAAATTCTTTACGGCTTTATGATTTAGGATGCCTAACGTCTGAAAAAATTGATCCAGTAATGTTTTGACTAACTGGCTTAAGGAAAAAACACCTTTAGCACCTCTTCCCCGAAATGCCCTTCTTAAAACGGTTATCGACACTTTATCAACTTCTGTATTTTAGGGTACCACTTTCCGTAGAACATGTAGGAAGTTCAGACTAATGCGTAATACTTGATGAAGGTAGCGAAGCTGTATGAACACTAGCGTTTTTCCTCTTTTTCGGCTAACGGAGGTATTAAGGGGACCGCAGCTGGATGTTCGACATCGTCTATCGCACATGGTTATGCGCCGCACGTGGCATCGTGGCCTTCCTTTGTGGCGCGCGCTTATCGCTGCCGTGGCGGCGGCCTCCTGCTCTTCCTCCGCCACATCCCGGGCATGGTTGCCTAGCACGCCTCTATTCCCTCATCCCCTATCTCTCCCTTGTTGCCTATCTCTCCCCGTTATCGGGCTGCTGCTTCGTGCTGGACGCTTGCGGAAGGGGGTGTTGTTTGACATCTAGCGCTCAAGGTCAAAACTGGTTATCCCGCGAAGACATCCCTAGGTGGCGTAGTGTAGCTTGCGCTACAGAAGTATTGCCTCTATACGTCACCTTTGAGAAGTTCAGAAACTGTGGCACCGATACACGTTATTCTGTAAACTTGTTGCTCCAAAGGGTAAAATACGTTTATTTTAAAAAATGAGAAGGTGCAGTAGGCAACGTAAGGCGCGCCGGCTTGACGTCACAAGACATGTGATGTGCTGTGTACTTATATTGGCATGTCAGCCGTTTGCTCACCACATTAAAGCATCGCTACCAACTGGGCCCATCACCGTGTTGCTCGGGTACAAGTGATCGTGGGGACAATGGGATGGCGTAGGCGTACCGGTCGGGGTGGATCCCGTGAGTGACGACAGCAGGAAGGCGGTTGGCAAAGTATTGGGATTGTGTGGAAAGACGTAGGATGAAGCTTTCACTTCGTGCATGGATTGGTTGGGGCACGTTTGTGAAAAAGCCGGGGTACCATACAAAAAAATTTAAAAATTCAGAATTCATCTCACCATTGGAAAGAAAGCGTACAACACGCAGAAAGAAATTTGTCTACCGGAAATCGGGAAGAGAAGACGTTCTAAGACTTGCTGACAGTGAGCCGTGAACATTACGGCGCTTCTAGTCAAGCCATTTCGGAGCTCTTGAAATTCTACAGGATGTACGAAGGACAATTGGAGTCGCTGCGACAACCGCAGTCACACTGCATAAGTGGCAGCCAAGTGCGACTGCTGTACTTTTCTCGACGACGATCTACTCGACCGTCCCGTGACTAACTTACAGGATTTTACCATTCAGACGAGCTTACTTAAAAGGAAAAAATGAACGTTCGAGTCTGCCTACCTTTCGAGAAGTAGTTGACCTGACGTAGCGGGCCTTGAGGGGATTTCGACTAACTTCAAGTACGGGTGCTGATGCCCCCGCTATAAAGAAACGAAGTAAGATATAGACCTTGCCAGCGAACCTAAAACCGTTCGAAGTAAAGCTGCTATCAATGCGCTGAAGAGCACGGAGCCTGTTGCTGCCGCTTCCAGAAATTCAAATGCCATAATTTCAAGCGCTCTGTGCACAGGCAAGCAACGGGCAACTGTCCCCATTCATCATCTGAAAAACAGAGCTAGTGGAGGCACGGAGCTGCTGTGGCGTGGGGTGTATCCCGCGAGCACAACAAAAACTGTATAAAGGAAAGATGAAGATGGAAGGAAAGCTTGTAAAGATAAGAGCAGGTACGGTCGCGGATGTATTATTTTTTTTCGGGATCGCGCACAGCGGCAGCTAAAGAAGCCGCCGCAACTTGCGGATTGCTACGTGATGCCCAAGGCTTACGGCGGAGCGACGATAAACGTCAGAGGCCTAGAGCAGATTTTGGTCACCTACAAGGGACAGTGCAATGTTCTGCCAATTGTCCTGGTATCAGGGGGCAAGCCAGCATTACTAGGCTGCGACTGCAATGCGAATCTCGGCAAGCACTTAAACAGCATTCACGTAGTGCACGACCAACCGTCCGTCAACAGCATCGTGGGACGGTATGTCAGCGTTTTTTCACCTAGTATAGAGTTCATGAGACTATCAAGCAAAGGTGGTTGTTAAGGAATCTTGCCAGTTTTTTGCCAGTGTGTCATGTGCCATTCGTGCGAATGTCGAACAGGAGCAAGGAAACTTGCAAACGTATGGCGTATTGGTGTCCGTAACACGCAGTGACTGGGGTAAGCCACTCGTATCTGTTGACAAGCCGGACGGAACATCGTTATGGCATAGAGACTTACAACTTGACAGTGAATCCATCCGTGAAGCCCTACCATGTACCACTATCTGCGGTAGAAGGTCTGTTCACGACCAAGGCTGGGGCAAACTTTTCTGTTATGGATATTTAGGCAGCCAATCAGGCAGTCCAGGTTCACCATGACTCTCGGATTTCGGTGACTAAGGACTCTCAAATGAGTGTGTTATCGTGTGTTTAAATGCCGTGCGGAATCAGGTGCACCTACAGTTTTCAATGTAATCAGGGAGCTCATGAATAGACTACTAGGAGTGGCCTGTTAGATCGACAAACTCCTCATCATGAAAGCATAGCATTCGGGATTCCCGGGCCAAGTTGGAGCGGTCCTGCAGGTAGTCATGAAACACGCCGTCAAAGTGATTGAGAAAACATGCAAATTTTTGGAACCTGGTAAATATGAAGGGTATGTTATTGAAGAAAATAGTGCGCATCCGCGCAGTAAGAAGGTTGAAGCCACAATGGAGTCAGCGACACCTGAACAGGTAGCTGAAAGCTTAGGTGAAATAATAACTTTGTATTATAAAAGAGTTACAAACGTTTCCTATGCTGTCCACCACGGTACGAATGGCTTCGCAAGTCAAAAGTGGGTCTGGTCAGCAAAGCAAGAAAAATAGGCTTCCATTCGCGTAAGTCATCGCGTTCCCTTCGCGTTCTCTTCACGATCCCTTTGCGTAAGTCTTGGTACTGCCCGTTGAATTGTTTTTCCATCCCAAAATGGCGTGCCTCAAGACGGAGTTTTGAGCTCAACATTGTATATAGTAAAGATGAACTCGCTGCAAAAGGCGTTGCCACGAGCACAATGTATTCGTGTTCAATGCATTCTTCTTGAATTTCCCGTTCGAAGTATGTTGATAATGTGCAAATATGTTTTAAATAGCGTGATCTCTCCATTGGCGAACCCCAAATCTTGCTTCATGTGAACTAACTGGCTGGCTGGGCTAATAAAAACGGTTTTAAGCTCAACTCAGGTAAATATACTTCGTTCTGTTCCCCAAAATACGTGGGATCATGCTAGATCCGGACATCAAACTGAATGGTGTCTGAACTGAAAGCTTTTAGGCGCAGTTCTCGATGAAAGCTTTCCGTCATCCCTAATATCAAACAACTAAAACTAAAATGTATGAAAACGATTAACGTTCTTATGATCCTTTTACATCAATATATTGTGCTGCGAACCAACTTCTGCCTAGGGTGCTTACCAGCCTGGTAGGCTCGCCGTTGGACTTTCGGTGTGTTGTATATAGATCACGAAAGGAAACAGCTTCAGAAATGTTACTCGCGGTGCAGGAACAGGACGATAGGTGGATCAAACTAAAACGGTGCTGTAATCCTTCTACCGTCCTGTTCCGGCGCTGTTTGTAACTTAGTTATGTACCAACTGGCCCACTTACAATCTGTGTTGTAGCTTTAAAAATGTTCGACACAGTGCTGGACTTGCGGCTCGGCTTGCGTCTGGTGCTTTTGCGCACTAGCCCTGTGCAAAGCCAGCATGTGGAGTGTTACAACTGCTGCTTTGGGTACCAGCGCAAGTAGGTCGGTTGACCATATGTTTTTAAAGTTTCATCAGTGTCTCCGCATCCTCTCAAACTTACAATGAACGGTATATCCATATCTCAGCTCTCTTAAAATCGCCCATTCATTCTTGTGCCGTTGTTACTCAGTTTGAAGCAAGGTGCCTATGATCTTTGTCTCGTTTTTACACACCTTCAAATCACGTATCATTGATTCTCTAACGCATAACAGCTTCGCCTTGCATCATGTGATTTATCTCGCCCTGCTTAGGATGATCAGGGTGCCCAAAACTTCACTTTGCAGCATTTTGTTTTTCTCGAGGAGAAATATTTGGCTTCATAAGTTTTGACAGATGCGTGGAAAACTTTCAGCGCAATGTCTTGTGCTTCAAACGTCCACACTCCAATGCATACTAAACCAGGAGTTTGAATTTCAGCATTATATAAGGCTGAAGCATATTGGAAATTGCTTGTTTTAAATCGTATTATTGAGCATCATCTTGCTAAGGCCATCAGTTTCACAGACTAAGGTTGCGTGGTGCGTGAAATATGATCTAAAAAGTCTTCAAAAAATACTCGTCAATATCGTTTTTAGATCCTTCGTGTCAGTGTATGCCTCAAATCTGAATGTGACCATCTTCCAGGTTACGGACCACGTTGGGATCGCTGGCTACGTGTTCACGGATGAGAAGGCCGCTGCTGCTGCACTCAGAAAGAGTGTATACATAACAGCAGTACTCTACACTGACCTCAACCCACACATCAGACAACACTTGCGGAAAACATAAAACACGCACTGAAGTGAAGAGACAGACCATAAGCTACATTTATTGAAACCACTCTTGAGACAATACAGAACGTGACAACACAACAAACACACGAAATTTGCTTTTGGAAAATTACGGATAGGGCTAGCACATGTACAATTCCCACCTACTAACTGTATCACCAAGACCCCTCTGCAGCGTATGCGAAATCAATCCGAAATCTACATACTCGATCAGTGCAAGGCACAAGACACAGCAAGGAGAAAACACTTGCCATAAATAAACAGACAACAGTCTCCCCTACACCTATCATACTTTTTGGAGATTAGCCCATGTTTTTTATCAAGCAGGTTTTTTGGGGTTTCTCCCTTATGCCAATTTTTGACAGCTCATTTATCAATTATCTTTACAACCTGGCCCATTACACCGGTTATCTCTATCCGCTTTAGTTTTATTTTGCGTCTACTTTTACTTGAATGTTTTTAGTACACTCATAACACTTTCATGAAATAACTGTCCTTTGGCGCTGTTTGCCCTCACTTGGTCTTGCGCCATAAAAATCCACTTATCACCATCATCATCATCATAATCGCCGTCATCGTCATCCACTTCTTCGATCAGTCTACGACGCCTCCCCATACAGAATCGGAGCAGTGTTGTTATACGTCGTGAACGGGAACCATTGGCCGATAGCTGACGCGTTACGCACTCTGAGCAAGGGCGAAACTGGCTATCAACACAAAAAATCGGCTTTGGCTGGTCTTTTCGAAATCAAAATGCGTTGCAGCTTTAAACAATAATTTAATAAGCGATAGTGTATTCCATATATTTATATATTTATTCACTCATGTTTTATTTATTTGTTTTGTATTTATTTCGGTACATGCATGCCTCATTTGTTCACAATATTCACCTTTAAACGTACCCTTAAACACACCCGTGAGGTGGCATTGCGTAGTGGGGTTACATTTGCCCATGTTTTGTACGGCGCAATAAAAAGAACGGTAAAAAAGTGAAACCCAACTGAAAGGCTCAACTGAAATCACCAATAAATACACAGTAAAAGTTGAAAAAGAATAGCAATGCGAAATTTATTGCATAAAAATAAAAAAACGGGGGCATAACACAAATGTTGCCAGCACAAGAAAAAAATAAAACATATAGGAAAAAATTTGGGCACCTTTTGAAAGGCAGAAATCAAACACAAGATGTGAGCGAGGTTTCATTTGTTCTCTTGAAAAATTTGCAGAAATGTTTGTCTTTTTCATAGGCGATACGGAATTTTACAATAGTCTATTCGACTATGGTATGTAGAATGAAAGACCGAGCGAACGAAAATGAGCGGCACCTTATGCATTTAATTTTTTAGGAGTGGTCGCTGCATGAAAAAATGACGAGGTGGCGCTAAAGTTATCGTCATGTGACACGCAGTCATTGATCTTATCTTATCTTATCGCCGTATAAGGTCATTGAACCTTATACGGCGATGCTGGCGCCAATGTGCTAGATGAGGTAGTTCGGCGCGAGGTTTTGTTGCAGTGACACTAAAATTATATGAGAATTCGAATCATATACAGCAAGCTGGACGGACGGACTTACTGTATAGTTTTGTTGGGATCATAAATGGCCGATTAATGTGCTTGTTTGGGACGTATTAGTGTTGTAAGGGCAAATTTACTAATGCTCAAAGCGGAGTTTTTAAGGGTACCCAAGAGTAAACCGAAAAAGCGATCAGCGAAAGAAAGGGTGTGTTTTATGTGATACGGCTATGATAGGTCAGGCTGCTAGAGAATTCAGATATTTATATTCGGAGACTAGGTAAGCATTACAGGTAATAAGCAGGTAATAAGCAGGAACGTGGGAGGTGCGATTATTTAAGGACATATACTTATTTATAGAGTATTTTTTTTCATTAGCCAAGATAGGTATCATGTCTTCGTAGCGTTAGGTTCAGGTTGCAAAGTTTTACGGTTATTATTACAAGGGGGCACGACACCGCTTGGCGCAGAACTTTCACGCTGCTCCTAACATTACAGATCCTGGCTTGGTGGGTAACTGATAGCTGTGAAATTGGCGGCCACTCTTGATAAACTCCGGGAGATCTACTGGTTCCGACAGCAACTACTTTGAGCTTTGATCAACGCCCAAACCCATTCCCCTTCACCACGCTCTGACACCAGTCCGCGCCAAGAATTTCGCCTGGCAACGCTTTGCTTAAACTATATCACCGGTCACGTGGGCCCAGCGCATTTTACTTAACCGCCCAACCTTCACCTAACTTCCGTGGGGTAGTGAATGCAGTATTAAAGTGACAGTGTGTTGTTTTGTAGTAAATTTGTTTTTCTAACTATAGTGGTAATAACTGACGCAACGCAAACAGTTTGCCAATTACTTTGGCAATCCTTCGTAGTGGGTGATGTGAAGACAGAAGTTTAAATATTTATGAAAAAACACACTAAGGAAATTGTGTATTGTAAGCCAATCCACAGGTTGTCTATAGAAGCTAATATGCTTTTTGCTAGTATATGTAATATTGCAGTGTCTAAATAATCCCAAAAGAATTCACGAGCGTGGTTTGCTCGATAGCTGTATAGTAATAGTTTATTTTTCATAAACTGTACAAGGTTATGGGGAAAAAAAGGGAAAAAGTTGCACATAAGCAACTTACGCGCGTATTTCATCCAATGTCTTATGTTTTCATCGAAGTACAGGAATAGCATTTGCACGGACGCCTTGTTTAGACATTCGGTTACTGCCTGGCTGTCATTTTTACTTCGTCGTGGAAGCCCCTTGGTTGAACGGCACTTGAAGAAGATTCTTCGCGTATTGACAGTTCCGGATGTGTTAACAGCAGAAATGAGGAAAAAGACATAAAACCTCTAAAGAGCAAACATGCTTCCGATGCGTCGGAGGCATTTGGCGGCGCAAAAAAATTGCACCAATAAAAGTCGCTGCACCTGTCATGCAGACGTAAACACCTTACAGAAGGAGTCTTACACCATTGCAGTTCTTTTGACAACAATTACTTAAACTTTGGCAACAATTACTTAAACGCTTGCGCCATGTACTCGTAAATGGTTGTAAAGCTGCTACAAGCTCCAGCCGTTTAAAATTCAAAACTGCCAAAGGAAAGCGTTGAGGCACGCAGGTTCGTTCTTTGCACCACAACCACGAACAGACACGTGCTTTGTTGACGACTAAAGGTGGTGGGTATGTTTTGATGAACCTGGTTTAAATTGTTAGCTGAGTTATACAAGATTCAATCAGAAAGTTGTTTGCTACGCGCGGAAGTGATTTCCACACTGCTACGGTACTTTTTGCCCTACTGTATCCGACACCTGCAGAATGAACGAACAAGAAGTTGCGCCTACGTCCTTTCATGTGTTTGCTCAAATGTGCACATAAGAGCTAAGCTTGCTGTTTCTCTCATCGTGTTGCTGGTACGCAAAACAAAATGCGGTGAACAGACGCCAGGACAGGAGAAGTGTGTTCATCAAATGCTGTTTTCCTCGTTTATATGAATCACCTTCAACGCAACCTCGTTGGAGTGGGCTGTTCAGATTGCTGATGAACATTTAGTTCTTGTGAAATCAATTCGGTTTAATCAGAGTGAGTGATAAAAAACATGCCACATGTCCAAATATTCTCCAGTACGTAGCGCAGTAAATACTGTAGCTTCGAAAAGGAAGAAGACTGGGAGCTGGAATTTCGCAATGGCCATCACATACGCGCTCATCCACACGTGGGTACTTTCAATATAAAATCTTTAGCTGCAAGGAGAGACACAAAGTTGCGATGACTCCACCAACATGCCGCCGTGCACGAATAAAGGCCAAACTGCAGTTTGTAGTCACACAAAAATTCTCTCTCATTTTCGTAGCTCGGGGAAACTCAAAGCATTCCCAGATAGGAAACGATGACCTGGTAAACAGTAATACAGTACATACTGGCAGTTTGTAACCGGAGTCTATGGCTTCAGCAATAATATAGCTTAGCGGTTTGCAATTCGTTGGAAACGTATGAGGCCCGCATGACAGACACCTCAAATGTGCCAGTAGTTTACCAATGACAATGTGCACACTAGATATTGGCACTCTTTTTGGTAGCTACGATTCATTTGCATACGTATTACTGGAAAAAAACGAACACACACTTTTTTCCCGAACGCACATTTAACAAAATGTGACCCAGTTCACAACGTACCACTTCTAGCTAACACACAAAATTCACCGTCTCAGCGCAGCCACACCAGTGTGGTCTGCTCTGCTATCCGCGGCATACTATTGAAGAGAGAGAGAGAGAAAATTTTATTTCTCCAGCAGAGTCTGATGTGTGGGCGTCGCCCCGTGGAAGGCGTCCCTAGTCCGGGATGCCTTGACTTCGGCTGGCCGTGCGTGCTCGGGTCACCAACTTAAGCTGGATATCCGGGTCCGGGCTGGCCAGGGAAGCCCTCTACTGCTCGAAGGTTGGGTTGGAAAGGGGGGCCAGACTGGAGTTCGTTGGCACTCCCACAGTATATGGTATAGGGTGCCAGGCTGGGGACAGTGAGCACAGAGAGAAGAGTGGTGGGTGGGAAGATGAGGTGGAGGCGGGTGGAAATGTGGATAGGTATTCGTTTGGAGCCGCCGCCGAATTGTAGCGTCCTCTCTGGAGAGGCACCAGTGTGGTAGTGGGAGAAGACGGCGAGTTTGCCGGTAATGTCCGAGAATCTTCGTGTAGCCAATTAGTCGGTTGGGTTGATCGTGAGGGGTAAACATTGGCCACCGTCGGCAATGGCTTGGTGTATCATATCGCGAGCCGCGGTGTGAGCCGCTTCATTGCCGGGGATGGAGGCGTGTCGAGGAGCCAAGACGGTGCGGATGTCAGGGGTCGTTGAGCAGTTTTTAAGGATGTGAAGTGCTGATGAAGTTCGGCCAATTTGGTAATTTAGGCAGGCTGTCTGCGAATCGGGGAGGATGGTTACTTGGTCAGGGCGGAAAATGGCGGCCAGGGCAATGGCTATTTCTTCGACGACATCGATTGAGCTCGTGGTAGTAGTGGCGGCAGTGACGCGGCAGGGCACCCAGTCCCCAACGTCCCGCAGTTGCGGGACGTTGGGGACTGGGTGCCCTGCAATGGCCAGTTGAGGTTCAGGTATACCTTGAGCAGATTTGTGAGAAGGCTAGGAGCAGAGCGTTTGCAAAGCAGATTTTTCGGGTGCGCCCTGGAGGCCTCGGGCCTGGAGGTAGTGACAGGTAGCAGTAATGGCTTGCTGCAAGGCGTCTTGCTGCTCTCCAATGGAGCCAGTAGGCGTCCAGATGGCAAGGTCATCCGCATAAAGTGCGTGTTTAATGTGGGGAATTGACTGCAATTTCGGTTGGAGGTCCTTCATGGCGATGTTACATAAAAGTGGCGAGATGACTGACCCTTGCGGAGTACCTTTCGCTTGAATCTTTAAAGCGTATGATCGAAGATATCCAATACCAATTGTCGCAATATGGTCCATTAAGAAGGCCTTGACGTAGTCATACATGCGCTGTCTACATCCGAGAGATGCGAGGCCTGCAAGTATTGCCGAGTGTGAAACGTTATCGAAAGCACCCTTGATGTCCAGAGTGAGTATGCAGCGCTCGTGGGATGACGTGAGGCGATCAATAATCCGACTTAAGCTGGATTAAAATATCTTGCGAGGACAGATGGGGTCGAAAGCCAAGCATGGTCATTGGGAACAGATCATTATCCTCGATGTGTGCTACCAAGCGGTTATGCACTAAATGTTCGTACAGTTTCCCAGCACACGATGTCAGTGAAATGGGGCGAAGGTTTTCTGGAGTGAATGGTTTCTTAGGCTTAGAGATTTGAGTAATATCCGCGTGCCGCCAGATTTGTGGTGGAGTACCCACATTTCATTGTTTGTTCATGTGTTCTAATAAAGCTTCCAGGGTGGCTGTATCGACATTGCGCAAGTATTTTTTGTGGATGCGGTCCTTACCCGTTGTGGTTTTGCGGGTGAGGTTCCGCACTACTGCCTCAGTTTCTTGAAGGGTGAAGGGCGCATCGAGGTCAGCGTGTGTGGGGCCTGTGTAAGGAGCATGGGGCAGGGACGAGTCCCGGTCTGGTCGTGTCCAATGTCTCCTTAGCTCCTCTAGAAGTTCTTGTTCCGTGCCGGGATATTTTTGTATCAGGCGGCGCAATTGGTGGGCCAGTGCAGTTTTGGTTTCGCTGTTGCCCATTAGGGATATGAGGAAATGCCAAGTTCGCCGCGTGCCTAGCGTCCCGTGGAGCTTTGTACAAAATTGAGTCCAATTTTGCTGGCTAAGATGCTGGGCATATTCCGCAGCCTCCTTGGTTAACTTAGCATTACGAATGCGGAGTCGCCGATTGGTCCTTCGAGTTTTCCATCGCTTGATTAGACCACGGCGGGCAGCCCAAGGATGATCGAGGTGAGCATCTAAGACCAGGGTGTCAAGAGTCAGCAGGATTTCCTATGTGCACTTCCGTGCTGTGTCCAGGATGGCAGCTGACCATTCTTTGATGCCATTAATAGATTGGGGAGGAGTGTCATGACGAAATTGTGTGCAATCCGTTAAGTGTGCAGTGCCAAGACGAGCTTTTGTAGCTGTTGTGTGAGGCAGCTGCAGGCTGATGATGTGGTGATAACTCCCTAATGTGTCTGGGAGGCACGTCCAAATTGGGTCTGTAACATTATCAGTCATAGTCAAGTCCGGGGAAGAGTCACGAGATACGCTGTTGCCAATACGGGTGATTGTGCCGGGAGAATTGCATAGGTGCAGTTTGTTTTGCTGTATGGCTTCTTAAACCTGCGTGCCCTTCTTGCTGTTCTTGGGGTAACCCCAGGTAGTGCGATGGGCATAAAATCTTCTACAATTACCAGCGCATTGTCTTTGGTGCGTTGCTGCACGATGCGAATGAGTGGGAGTAACGTGGGGAGCAGTTGATAGGCAGGACTGTAGATGTTCAGAAAAAGTGCTTTTAAGCTGGCGAGTTCCCGGGAGGAGTTCCACGAACACAGTTTAAATCAGTGGGAAGGGTGTGAATTTGGGCAGGCTGTTGCGATTGCACTAATATGGCCGTTCGACAGGCGGAGCCGGAGACAAATGTGGAGTATCCTTGCAGGCGGGGGTTTTCTGCGTCCGCTTCTTGAAGCGCAATGAGAGTGGGAGGGTTGGGTAGAACATATTGACTGGATGGAGGGTGTGAATTTGGGCAGGCTGGTGCGATTGGACTAATATGGCCGTTCGACAGGCAGAGCCGGAGACAAATGTGGAATATCTTTGCAGGCGGGGGTTTTCTGTGTCCGTTTCTTGAATCGCAATGAGAGTGGGAGGGTTGGGTAGAACATATTGACTGAGTACATGCTGCTTGTTGCGATATGATCTGCAGTTCCATTGCCAGAGAGAAAGGTGCGAGGGAGTGTGGCACTTACTGCGGTGGGTGTTCTTGGGAGAAGTGCTCATCGTCAGATTCGTCTATTGCTGTGGAGCTGGCTGATGGTGCTTGGTGCTTCCGCGGGATGCGGCGTTTCGGCTCTGGTGAGGCTGGGAGATCTGACTGGCTTTCAGGGGCAGGTATGCGTTCCGAGAGGGCTTGGCCGATATCACGGATGAGGCTTTCAAGACGAGCGATGTCCGGCGATGTGAAGGGGTTTGGGGGTGCCGTAGGGTTGGCAGAAGGGGCGGCTGGTGGAGGGGTAGTTTGGGGGGATACGGTTTTGCTGAGTAGTTCTTGTAAACGTTTTTTCAAGGTTGGCGGTGCGTTCTGCCTGGGCTGTCAACAGTTGCCTGAGCTGGGCATTTTCTTCTCCAAGTGCGGTGAGCATGGCTTGGCTGTCGAGGTCGGGCTGCCTAAGAGGGGGTAAGGCAGGAAATTCAGTTGGTGGGGTTTGGTGCTGGCTAGCAACATGGCTCCATGGCTTCGCTAGTGGTGGTGGTGGAGGGGGCGAAGCGGTGGCGACTGTATTTGAGGGGGTGGATCGCGGTTGGGTTATACGTGTGCTGGATGCGATTTTGGCAAGTTGTTCACGCACTCGTAAGGGGGGTGGAGGAGGCCAGAGTTTCTTTCGACACTTCTTGCTTGCCGTTGGGTGTTCCAGGCCATACAATTTGCATTTCGCATTGGTGATTGTCGCTCGGATTGCGTTCGTGACACTGGGGACAGATGCTGACGTCAGGGTTAGGGCATACGTCACGGCGGTGGCCCACATCCCCGCAGATCGCGCAGCACTGTATAGAGTGGCGGTATGGCCGACATCTGTTTGCAGACCATAAAGATTGACGTAGAAAGGGATGTGTGGCCCTTCGAAGGTTAGCACTGCTGTCGTACACGAGCCAAGCACTCGGGCATGAATGATTCTGTGACGTGGGGAAACGATGATGTCAGGTAGCTGCTGGCTAGTTGTGCCTGGGTCCAGGCCAGTGATTACACCACGAACAGTGCCAGGGAAAGGCTTCAAGTACGTCGCGAGTGCATATGTAGCAGTGCCGAGTTGAATGTTGGTAACCTCGATAAGGGCGGCCGCGCGGGCAGGCGTAGGGGTGCTAGCCACCATAAGGATCTGTGTGGCCTGGACTTGTAGCGTGACTTGCTGGTAAAAGATGTTTTGTGGGATGTTGCTAGCCTGTTTAAGCCCGTGGGTTAGTTGCCGATCACTCTATGTGGCAAGTCACAGGCCATCGCGAGGACGATAGACGACTTTATAGTCTGTTTCGGGTAGTCGTGGAGCAGAAACCTTGCGAGGGAGTGCCAGTGGCTCACTTACTTGGTGCACAGGGGAGGTGGAAGCAAGCAACGGTGGCTGGGGCTGTGTGGCTTTGACGCAGCGTTGCCTGAGCATAGTTTTCTATGGTCCGGGATGATAGATTGTCCTACCTCTGTTTTCGTCATAGTCCATTGCGTTTGCGCACGGTGCTGGCGGGTTGGTGAGCGAAGATGGATCGGCGGCCGTCATAGCGGCAGCGGCGTTAGGCTTACCGCGCCAGGCGGTGTAGTCCGAGGTTTTAGGCCAGTACTTGGGCACTCGTTGGTCAACGGCGAAGATTCTGGTGTCTATTGACGCGC
Organism: Haemaphysalis longicornis; assembly: GCA_013339765.2. Classification (NCBI taxonomy): domain Eukaryota; kingdom Metazoa; phylum Arthropoda; class Arachnida; order Ixodida; family Ixodidae; genus Haemaphysalis; species Haemaphysalis longicornis. Next base: position 207,222,274 of record CM023451.1, on the reverse strand, counting down.
GAAGTTCTTAGCTGCACATTGATGACAGTTTTTGCTTGGTTTCCACAGAAAACCTGCACTTAACAACCATTAAAGCAGAGACAGATGATCGAAGGAGGATCAGCGGTAGATCTTCGTCTTCTTTTGCTATATTATTGAAAATGCCCTAGCTACTGGCCACTATTCTTCATGCATGTTTCCTATATGTAATTTTACAAATGCCGCTGGTGTAAAAGTATTATTCTCACATCAACACAATAGGTACAGCAACTTAGAAAGAAAGAAAGATTGCGATATCTTCGCACTGCACGGGCCAGATCACAATGCTGGCGAGGTAACTCTGGAAGATGATGAGGTTAGGGATATGAGAGTGAGCGCGAAAATGTCTGTGGAAGTTCGGCAGAAGGCGCTCCTAATGCAGGACCTCCATGATGACCTCAACGGCTACTACGGCGGACAGCATGAACTGCTGCTGCGGGGTCTGCTAGTTCCTATGGGCTTATTCCTTGCACGGGAACTACGAAGAGCACTGTACAGAAAGTCTCCAGACCGCGACACGCTTACTGAAATACTCGCCACCAATTCCCATGGTGACCTGTCTTCCATAAAAGCAGGTTACTCGGCAGGTGAGACCTGTGATGTATTAAGTAGTATTTACGATTCATTTGGGATTGCTATTGGATGTAGTTTGCTGTATGATAAAACATTCCTTCGAATTCCAGGGCATGTCGTGTGCTGATGTGCCCTTAACTTTACAAGTATGCAGAGCTTTACGGGCATGTGTTACTGCATGCATGGGCTTTTTATTATGCGATGTCTTTAAGTGCTTCATGTTAAAAAACCGCCTTCATTCATGTTGTTGTACCTGTCCAATAAAAAGAATCGTCCCCGTAAAAAAAGCGAATTAAAACGCTAGCCTGATACAATGAAATCGTAATTCAAGTCTGCGAAGTAACAGCCCAGTACTCTGACAGTTGTGTGTATCTTCCTACGTCACGAGCACATTTGACAAATTAGGCACCAATTTCAAGGGAATTTCTTCTGTTCACAAAATTCATAAATCCACTAATTTGAAGAATAAAAATTTTCGAATAGCAAGCATAGCATGACATTAGAGCGTGGTAGCATGTGAGCAGAACAGGTGTACACAGTCCCGCTACACCCTGACTAAAGGCAAGCAGTGGCTTGTGCCCGTCTGCGTGCGACGAGAGCCTTGGCTTAAGAGGAAGAAACGAAACCGGAGAAAGAGAAGTATGCCCGTGTAGAAAAAATAACAGAGTTGAAGTATTTTGAGTCAAAATACAAAAATTGAATGTCGACGCAGACACGATGTACAAAAATACAAATTTTAATCATTTATATGACGAAATAAGTGCGTGGAGGACATTTTTTTATGCACTCACTTTGCGATTCTTCCTGATTTCATTGTTTTGTTCCGGCACCACGGCGGTGGCATTACCGAAGAGCTGCTGAAGAATCCCGAAAGGCGAAAAATGTTATATATTTATTATAAAGTAGCAAGATATAAGCAAGCATCCAAATTAAGGAAGCCGTGTAAGAACACAATATAATTTTACCGCTTGCTATTTCCGGTAAAGCGCTCACCAAAGTTCGAAATTGGGAAGGCGTGCAATGCTTTATGACATCTTCAATTCGGGGGATCTGCACGAGGAATCGCTATAACTGCACCCTGTCGCTGAGCGACCCCATGTTACCTTACCCTCAAAAGATTTTACCGCTATCCTATTGGAATGTTTGGTGCACATTTCTTTGCAGTGTTAGATCCATTATTTTCCGTAAAACAAATCATCCTAAGCAGAAATTTCGCAAGAGCTTCTGTGTTTTGAATGATAGAGTGCTATAGTGAAGCCGCCAGACGATTACCACGCGTTCGTTGTATATATAAATGCTGATATTGCCACTTTTCTGCTTAGTGTTTGCACGAGCTTAAACACATTTTCTTTCTTCTGGTTGTGGTTCTAGTTGTTTTCTGGTACGTCATTCACTTGGTGTTATTATGCCGCAAATATCGATAAAATACGCCCTTCATACCAACCATGCACTCGCTGTCTACCATAAAAACAAATTTTCGGTCCTTCGTGACGTCTTGTTGCAAAATGTGTAATACTTAGGTTGTACACAAAACTCAATCGTTTCTTAGTTAATGTTTTCGTTACTAAAATAATCGCGACAACGTAATCATAAACGCCCGCTGTTACTCTGATATACCTGACAGCCTGGATGACTTGTTGAAATCATGTCCCCTGCTTCCGATATGCACCATTGAAAAAGAAGATTTCTGTCTGGTATATATATTTAGCTGAGTGAACCTCTTCGTGCAATCACTACTCACAAGAAGAAATGTTACTGCTAAAGAATACAACCACGATACGTTGTGCTTCGGTATGCGTGCAGCGGAACAGTCTTTTGCAGGCATAAAATGATGCGACTGTTTATGCTAACTAAACTATTCATGTCTGGTGGGACACTCTTGTGTGAAAAATAGATCAACGTGTAGCAGTCATCGCATTATATGCCGAACATAGTGTACCTAACCTCACTAGTTATTAATCTTCGCCTGTCGTGAAGGATGCGTTGAGTTGTGCGCACTCATATTCGTACTTAACTATACTTGAAGACGGTTACGGGTAAAATTTGGTAACGATTTACAGGTCTGATGTTAGTACTTTTGATTAAAATCAATATTCTGCTTAATGCTTAAACTCTTCTTAGCCATGCACTGAGAAAGAAAAAAAGTCCACAGATGTAGTCTTCAATCCTACGTAACGTGATCCTACGCAGAATGTGTATTTTGCATGGCACTTTTTCCGGCAGTTTTCGGCTCCGACATCATAAAGGACATCAAGAAGCACGTGAAAAGCGATTTGTCACGGCTCCTTCAGACTCTCGGCAAAGTAAGTACACTGACGTGACGATGGGAAACAGCAGCAAAATTCCCCGTCGGGTTTGTTCAGGCTCATTTCTTCCTAGAGCTATACAAGGGCTAAGCAACTCAGGGCCAACTTGATTGGCACATTTTTGTTTAAGTAATGGCATCACCTCTTCTACCAAAGAAACTGCTTCAAGTAGCTGCAATTTAGCAGTGTTGAAACAACCAGATTGCCGAAGCATGCTTTATTCTACAGCACAAAAATTCTAGCTCCGAGGACCGACCGCTATAGCTGCGCCCAAAACCGAACGTTCTGCGACATGACGAACGCGTCTCCACAAATATTAGATATCGGTGTGGAATGAACCAGTTTCACAAGATAAGGTATCGAAGTACTACGATGAGGGCACGAAAGTTGTAAACAGCGGACATTTTGGTGTTACTCAACGTTGCGAGATTGCCGCTTGTATTGCCACGCCGCTAACTTTGACCGGGTACTTTGTTAAAAACAATGCCGGAAATGCAACAATACCACGTCTTCGGAGACACTTCTGGTGCTGAAATACTCCCAGCTACATTAATGGGGTGCAGTCGCAGATCAGGAAGTGCAAGCTAGGCATTACAGAGGTGACCACATGGAGCACGTGAACGCGGGTTCGGTACCAGGCCGAAGTGACCCCTTTTTCGACGGAGGTTAAAAGCAAAAACAGCCGTGTGTACGAAATTCGGGTGCACGTTAAAAATCCCTAGGTGGTCAAAATTAATTCGGAGACCACCACGGCACACCTCCTCGCCTGCGTTGCGTCGGCGCGTCCAACCCTACAATCAACTCAATCAGTAGACCGATTTAAACGCACAAACTGGTAAAATGGCAAGGCCCCTAGAGCATCGCACTATAAACCAATATCACGTGGTGCGGGCGAAAAAATTATTACGGCGCCTGCAGAGATTAAAACAAAAAACGAGCGCCTGTACACTAAAACGGTATCTAGTGACACTAGAATTAGAGTTTAATACACTCCCATGACTTGCCAAACACTTTGTTTCGCCAGCGTTTTTGCATGCCTGCTTTCTTTGACATGAAGAAGATGGGGACTGCAAAGAGGGCAATAAAAATTGTTTTAGGGGTATTAATGACAAGCTGCCGATTATAAATTATTTTTTTCCTCGTTATGAGATAATACTTTGTCGAAATTAGGTCGTTAAAAGAGGGCAAGAGGTTTTTTGTTGAAGCGTTTAAGGTGGAGCAAAACCGACTAAATATTGGGATTTATCATTATGATCCCAAATTATACTAACACTCCTGGAGAACCTCCCCACAAAGTGTCATCCTCAAATTCGCACCCAGATGGCATTTAAAAATGGCGTCTAACGCGGCCAAAGGGCCCCGCCTAGTCAATGTGAGTTTTGTGTGATGCACAGTGGTACGTACATTGCTATTCTTCTTTGAAATCGTGTAATGCCGTTTATTTCTATGATTACTTACAAATATAGCGCTTAGTTGAACCGTTCTGTAGTTCACTGAAGCCGCTATGGCGCTGTGTAGTTAAAATAGCATTGGGCATGCATTGCGAAGCGTTTGTTTACGCCAGGCCGGTCACCTATATTTCTGTTTGCGCAAATGTAACTGGTTTATTTTTCGACATATCAGAGCGATCTTGAAAGCCTAAAGTCCGCTCTGCTAATAGATCGTCTAGCCTCCCTCAGAATCCGCGCAAGAAGCGCAAATTAGAAACAAATTAAACGAGAACTTTGATATGCAATTTTTCAGAGCACCGTTTTCGCCGAGACAAGGAACATTTTCTCCTCAACTACTTCAGTTTCCAAAGCACTTCTGTGTGGGTTCTTTATCAATAGTGTATACACTTGCTGAATCAAAACCAGCAGGTTCCCACCAAACGTTCTTTATTTATTCACACGTTTTTTTCTCTGAACAATCGATATAATTAGTGTTTGTACTATGTATGCATTTTTAAAAAGTAAATGGTTATGGCCAAATTTATTAGTTTAATTCAGAAAAAAAACAGAGGCATTTACCAGATATAGAAAATCTTTTAGCCCTGTGACTCTAAAAATATTTTACCAAGTGTTCCTTAAGCCAAGAAAAAAAATCTCAAAAAGTGATAATTTTTATTTTGAAACTATTAGATGCTTTTGTGTAAGATTTTGCACATGCTTAGTCGACATATATTTTACATATCCTGCAAAATGTAATGTAGATAGCTCGAAAAGCAGGGACGTTAGCGGGAGATGTAGTTGGACACCTACGTTCACTATCAATCTCCCTTGAATCAAAGCTTTGTAGCCGTCGTACACTAGGATAGAACGACATACAAAATGATAGTAATGGAAGTCTTTAGCGCAGGCAAATTTGTCTAGAGCGCATAATTTTTCTTGCAGAAGATTTTGGAGGCGAAGCACAACAACATGCAGTGTATAGGGTGTGATGCCGGTGTGTGAACGTACCATTATTGCGTTAGCAACAGACAACGCACGACGGCACAAAAACGGCAATGGCGTTCTAGCTGATAAACTAGAGCCAGGCAGAGGAAGCAAGGAGTCAAAGGGGAAAGATAGCAAGTAGATACAGATAGTTTTCCTCGAACGTGTAAAGTGCGGCGCTGTCCAGAAAACGTCTGGAAGTTCACAATTTTACACTTGCCCCACCCGACGCGCCCATTTTAGTTGCGGGGCTGCTCGATGTGTGCATTGGCTTCACTCCCGACGTCTCTTGAACGCGTCGTAGAATGGAGTCGGAAGTCACTGTTTGGCACAAAATTCGAGATGAATGGGAAGGACGAGGAAAGATTGCTGCTACTACTGGACAACAAAAGCACTGACCAGATACTAATGTGTCAGATAAAGCCAGTTCACGAGAGACTATATTCGCACAAATTCTTCAAAAATCCCGCATGGGTCCGCAATTATTTATATTCTTTTGTAAATAATTATTTTATAAATAAAAAAAATCTTCCACAACCGAAATTCACAAGCTGGGGCCAGTGATAGAAGATTTTGCTGTGTCTAATCATAGTGCAGCAAGTTAGGCGCCACGGTCTGGTTATGTGCACAAACGAAGAACTTTTCGGGCAACAAATATTCGCAGCACAGCATGCCTACCATCGTAGCATGATGCGAGTTTATCCTAGAAGACTATGCAGGTTTGGTAAATACTGCAAAATATGTAAACCAAACACAATAGAGAATGACAAGTGGACCGATCACTGAGAAGATTTTAATTATGTAAAGATTTTTAAACCATCCTTCCAAGATAAACAACATAGGACACTCGCGAACACTCTGTTGAGCCAAGGCCTGGCGAAAACGAGAAATTAAGCTCGTTGTGGTACTCAGGTAGTCGTGGCACCTACGACGGGTATTCGAAGTTGGAGTTCTCTAAGGGCGAGCATCGTGCCGCGAGACCGAGCTCCAAGCGTAGCCAGTGAGCTCCGCCTCTCCGTCGCATCTAGCGGTCCTCGTCGTCTTCAATCGCTGGAGAAGCATGGTGATGACTGTTTTCGCATGTCTGTGCCAAAAATACTCACGCAAGACGCCGAATAATAAAAAAAAAAGTCACAAACACAGGAAAGCGATTTTCTTAGGTTGAAAGAAAGCACTTCCGGTATGGAATGCAAGAGAGAGCAAATATAGAGCACTCACTCCAAATAAATATCACAAATGCATGGCCTAGTACAAGCACGCCAAATCCAATATAACGAAGCGATATCAACATCTTGGCATAAACTGGTCTCTGAATGCTTGTCAGTCGAACCACCGCTGGCGGCCACAAGTTGACTAGGACGTCTTTTGAACCTTGCTTATCGTCGTTATTATTGTCACTCCGCCTTCCTGGAGCAGCGTTGCCATTTCAGGGTTACCAAACATTGTCTAGCACGAGAAATTTTGGTTTCTCTAGAGCAGGACCTTTACCTTGGAAAAAAAGACGTTACAAATATTTCACTTCCGGGTGTTGCGTCTTTGCTTGGTGTTCCTGCTGTGTTCACTGTGAGACGAGACTTTTGAGAAGACAACATGGGTGCCACTTCGTACGATCAACCGTGCAGAAGCTGTGCTCGATATGGTGTTTTAGGGAGAAGTTCGTAAGCTTTATTGGTAATAAGTGGAAGACGGACTCTTGGAACAGATCAGGACAGCTCACGTGCCCTACGTACGGGAAGCCGGAAAACTTCAAAATTTACTTCCAGCGTCTATGGTAACCTTTGGGCTGGCGTATACTACAGGCATCATAGTCTCTTCTTGCGGGCCTTCAAATTCAAAGGAAGCGCAAAAACAGTGTTTCTGTGGACTATTTGACTGCGTAAAAAATTTTAAAAACAAGAAAAACTACGAAATCACCAAGTGTATTGCCTACATCCGCGTCAAAACGCCATTCGCGCATTCATTCGACACAGCCTTTCCTGAACATGAGCTCTTTTCCGCGGAGTTTTTCTATTGAAACTTCCATGGCCAATACTGCCGCAAACAGCCACCCCTTTGCATCGCCTTTGAATGTGCAAATACACTAATTGATGTAATTAGTACACCGGTCTATGAACCCCTGTTCTACGAGTTCTGAAGAGGGGACTAGACTAAAGTTGGCAACGTTGAAATGTACGCGATATTTAGGATGCCGCAGCTACTAGACACACTCAGGCCGGCCTCATGATCAACGGAGGCTCTCTCACCAAGCCGCTCAAAAAGGTGGTTTTGATCAATAACGTTGTCCCCGCTGTTGCCTCTGCTTTCTTTGTCGTTGCTTTTGTATATTGTGTGGTAAAAATGTCATCCAGGTGCAGTGATGCATGTCTCACCTTTTGGTAATACTTTTCTAAGGACACAAAACTCGTTAAATGTGTTGAATACCGCCATGATGATGGTTACATTTTCATGGCGCAAGGCCAACTAGGGCGCATACGACTAAAGAAGTGGTTAGACAGCATAGATTAAAAGTGAATACTAAAACTAAGGGGCAGCATAGGTAAAAACAAGTAAAGACAATGGAGATGGGTGTAGAGGGCCAGGTTGTGGTTATGCATGATACGGTATGGGATTCATAAATTTACCTTCTGATAAATACTTAAAAACACGATTGACAAAAATACATTGGTTCATCGCCTACGCGCAATGAATGGAGTGGGAGTTTTCATCTGTAGATTTCTGGAAAGTGTTTGCATCGTGTGGTGTGGAGTCTCTTGCATGTGATTTGTGTGTGAATGGACATCAGACCGTTTTTGCCGGCGGCACAGCGCAAAGAACGTGTCCCGACGCCAAAGCCCCCAGAGAAGACCACAAAGCATTGGATCACTGGCCCCAATAAACACGTAAACATGATCACCCTAGTAGCTTTTACACTACGTAATGGAAAGGAAAAACAGAACTCAGTGAAACTGTAGGGGCCCTAATAAAAATATTCATGATGTCTACGAGAGACTGCATTCTAATCAGCCAAGTGCCATATGTATTCAAGAAGCACATCTTAATAGGAAACACACAAAATTCCTGAATAATTGAACGGTATTCTGAAAGTGCAGAGAGGTCTGCCCACACTCTTCAAATGGTGGGGCCGTCATCACGCGTAAATACTTAGCATGCCACCCCATCGATTTGAACATTGCCCTTGAGGCTGGAGCAATTCGTAGAATAATATTTAACAGGTTTATTGTGGTATGCTCCCTCTACATTCCTTCAGACGTCCAGTTATCCACCTCCGATTTCGAGGCACTGGTAGATCAGCTGCCAGAACCATACATTCTTATGGCCGACCTTCATGCACGTGATTATCTATGGTGCCCTTCTCTGAAGGATGCCAGAGATCGCCTTTTCGGGAAATTCTTGATATCATCGGGAGCATGCCTTTTTTAATACAAAACAGCGGAAATATTATATTACAGGACAAAATAGTTACTCATACATCAACTTGGCTATTCGAGCTGAAGTTCTCTTTCCATCTCTTGATTGGGACTTGGGCACTAACCCGTAGGTTAGTGACCACTTCCCAACCACACTAATTGTTCGGGTCCAAACCTGAACTGTCCATCGTCCCATAACAGGTTTAACGAATCAAAAGCCAACTGGAGTACATTCCCAGATAATCAAAACTACAATAGACAGCCATAGAACACTTGCACGTAGACGAAGCGGCCGAACTCCTCATGGCGAATATCCTCGATGCTGCCAGAAAGTCAATTCCGCAGGCCTCCGGTGCCCTTCTGAACCCAAGGAGGCCCTGGTAGAACGAAGACTGTAGGCGAGCACAAGAGGCCTAGAACGAGGCGTGGGGTGTCCTTCGCCGGTACCCCACGTCCAATAACCTGGTATCCTTCAAACAGGCAAAATCTCTTGGACAACGAGTTTGTCGTGAGGCAAAAATGAGCTGTCGCACCTTCCCCACATCTATAAACTCATACACAGACACTCACAAAGTATGGACACGTATACGGAAACTCAAAGGACGACACAAACCCTGCCCCTGGTTAGTACAACAGGGGGCACACTGGAAGACCAAGCTAACACACTCGCACAACACTTCCAGCGCGTGTCCAATTCAGCACACTACACCAACACGTCCATAAAGAACAAAACACCCTCCGAAAGAAGTGCTTGCGGGATACTAATGAGCCGACCAACTCTTATAACACCCCTTTTCAATTCATGAGCTGAAGATAGCACTCAGCACTCGTAAGCCGTCAGCTCCACATGCCGACATTGCATACACTATGATACAACACTTACACACAAATACACTTAAAACACTCCTTCACCTCTGCAACAAAGTATTTTTTTTGGGTCGTCTTCCAGTGTATTGGAGGGATGCCATTATAGTAGGTGTTCTGAAGGAGGGGAAGGACTCTTCCTCCCCCGCTAGTTTTCATCCCATTGCCCTGATAAACTGCCTGTGTAAGCTGTTTGAGAAAATGATTAACAGACGACTGGTGTAATTTTTGGAGTACAATGGTCTCCTCGACAGCTGCCAGGCAGGCTTCAAGGTGGGGCAATACACCAAAGATCATGTTGTTAGCTTAGAATCGTACATAAAAGATGCGTTTGTACATAAGCCATTTTGCATCACCGTATTTCTGGATATCAAAAAAGCATTTGATACGCCATGTTGCTATGGCATTCTCAGAGATTTAAAATCTTTTGGAATATGAGGTGACACGTTTAACACTCTCGAAAGCTACATGTCTGATAGAACATTTCAGGTGAGAGTAGGCTCTGCACTGTCTCGGGTTCACATACAGGAAAATGGTGTGTCTCAGGGGGGAGTTCTGAGCTGCACGTTGTTTCTTGTAATAATGAATTCACTGGGGAAAGCACTGCCACTAACAATATCTAATTTTATTTATGGGGATGATGTTTATTATTCTTTAAATCTTGTAATCTGTCCATCTGTCAACTGCAGCTTGGTGTTAATAAGCTCTCTCGCTTGGTCGAGCATCGTGATTTTAACGTAAATCCCACGAAAAGTACACGCATCATATACTCGAAGAGGGGTGGTATCCAGCCGGACCCTGACATTAAACATAATGGTGACTCACTTCCTTGTAATTTTTCCATCTGTGAATGTCAATTGCACCTTAGTGTAATGATCTCTCTCGCTGGGCTGATCAAATATTTTTAAAGTTAATCCCACGAAAAGTACGTGCAATATATACTCGAAGAGGGGTGGTATCAAGCCATACCCTGTTATTAAACTTAATGGTGACTCAGTTCTGTAAAGAAGAAACAAAAGTTATTAGGGGTCGACCAACTATCGTTCATTCCTCACGTAAAGCAACTTAAACAAAAATGTTTAAAAACAATAGACAGTCTCAAGTCCTCACGCAGCAGTCTTGAAGTTCGGACAAACAGCTACTTCTACGAGTTTTTACCAGCTTGGTGGGGTCTCGGTGGGATTTTGGGAGTGTGGTTTATGAGGCACCAACAAAAGCAGCGCTGAAAATGCTAGACCTAGTGCTGCACTGGGGCTTCGCCGTGCGTCGGGCGCATTTCGCACAATTCTTGTACAGAGCCTGTATGTCGAATAGGACACAGGGACATTTTATACGCGTTTAAAGTTTCATCATTGACCCGCCATCGTCTTAAACCTGTTATCTGTGATACAGTCATTCACCAACTTCTTTTAAATCGTCCATTTAATGTTCCTCCGTACTCACACCGGGTGAGAGATGAACCATCTAATCTTGGTGTTATCTTTTCAGACAGCTCCAAATCAGCTCTTTCTGGCCTTTTACCGCCATGGAAGCTTCGTGCTGTGCCGTGTGACTGGTCGTTGAAAGCGCTCTAGATAGAAAACGAGTACCAAGAACCGATATTCTGCAGTATTCCTTGTTTCTATGAGAGAAGTACAAGTGCGCAGAAATTTTTAGGGACGCATCAAAAACTGCCCTTACCTTGTCATGGGCTCCGCACCGACCTGATTTTAGGGTCTCTAAGACCGTGAACTCGAAAAGCAGCATTTTGATGGTGGAAGCCTATGAAGTTTTATATATTTAAAATCACATATTTCAACATAAAATACCTATGGCTATCATTTTCATAAATTCGCTGAGCGTTTTACATGCACTATCGTCCAATACGTCTTGTAAAAACCATGTTCTAATGTAACATATAGGGCGTTTATGTCAGCGTATGCGTTAAATCCCCAGGTCATCGTGGGTTGGTTTCCAGCCCACAATAGGATTACTGGAAATGAGACCGCCGAACAGATGTCCGGTGCTGCTACACTTACATTGTACATAACAGCAGTACCCTACACTGACCTCAAGCCTTACATCAGACAACACCTTCGTAAAACATGGCAAACACACTGGAGTGAACAGACAGACAAGTCTCAGTTTCAGTTTCAGTTTCAGTTTATTGTTTCAGTAGAAATGATACAGTGCATAAATACCTCTAGGAGGTCCCGCAGCCATAGACTGGGGAGGGACCTCCTACCAGCAAGTACGAACGAAAAGTACACAAAACGCGGTTAACAGCAGTAACAATCCTAAAAAAACACGAAGAACAAGATTACAAAATCAAGCCAAATATTGTTACTAACAATCAGAAGTATTATACAAAAAGGTAATTAAAGGGGGTATTCATCTACATACCACACATACAAGTAAATAATAACAATCGTTAGGCCAAAATCATCCGGCGAAGCTGCCTCTTAAAAGAATGAATTGAAGGAGATGATTTGATGGTTGGGGGTATTGAATTCTAGAGTGAGGTCGCCAAAAAGTTCGCAGTTAGTTTGCCGTAGTTAGTCCTACATTTTGGTAAGAGATAATTGTTGTGGTGTGAGAATCGAGAGCAATCAAAATGCGGGTTTTGATCTTTAGATATTTACGAAATGGGTAAGTTTCCTTGACAAAATTTGTAAGTTAGGACGCAAAGAGAATATTTATTTAAAACGCCAATTGACAAAATTATAAATCTGCGGAGTAAAGTTAACGCATCACGTGAAAAATGGCTGTAAGTGATTATTCCTAAAGCTTGGTTTTGTGTGTGCTGTAAAGGTGCCAAGTGAGTTTGATATGTGTTGCCCCAAGAAATGCAATATGAGATATGGCTGTGAAGGAATGCATAGTAAAGTGAGACTAATACGCGTTCAATAAAATAGGGACTGACTCTAATTAGTATTCGCAGGCCATAGGCCGTTTTACGGGTTAATAGAGATATGTGACTGGTGAATTTCAAATGTCTGTCCAGTTCAACGCCGAGAAATGAGGCATGATCTGTAGCATGAAGCAAATTTGGCCCAAGGCTTATGGAAGGCTTTCCCGGAACAGTTTTAAGCGGGGATGAAAAAATCACGAAGTGTGATTTAGGGCCATTAATATTTAGCACATTATCACTGCACCATTTAACGACTTTAGCGGCATCAGCATTGAGATGAGAAATTAGGGAATCCAAACATGTGTTAGAAGAATAAATTGTCGTGTCATCAGCGTACAAAATACAACTAGAATGTTTCGTTTCGTCTGGAAGGTCATTAATGTATGCAATAAATAAAATGGGTCCCAAAATTGAACCTTGTGGTACTCCAGTGTTGGTTAGTCTAGTACACGAAAGAGTATCAGAGATAGAGACCACGTGCTTTCGATCACGTAAGTAATTGCGGATTAGGGAAAGCGCTGGACCACTTACACCTAACGCATTTAATTAAGCAAAAAGTATGTCGTGATTTAAAGAATCGAACGCTTTAGAAAAATCAATAAACAGGGCACCGGCGAACTTACCTTCGTCAATGGCTGTTTTAAGATGATCAGTTATAGTAACAAGAGCTAATTCAGTAGAGTAACCAGGTCAAAAGCCAAATTGATTAGATGACAGAATACTAAATTTTGAGAAATAGCAGGTTAAACGACTAACAAACAGCTTTTCAATTAGTTTGCTGAAGAACGACAAAATAGTAATTGGGCGATAGTTTGATAAAGATGTCTTGTTACCCTTTTTGAAAACAGGAATAATTTTGGCTATCTTTAGGCAACTAGAAAAAACGCCAGTTTTGAAAACTATGTTTATTATGTGTGAAAGCGCGTTACTGATAAGATGTGCTATAAGCTTTATAAGCGAAGAATTAAAGTTGTCTAAGCCAGCACCTGTATTTTTTAGACTGAGAATGGTCATGCGCACTTCATCCGGGGAAACAGGTCTCAGAAAGAAACTGTGTGGCAGACGATGATAAGCGTTGGCAGTTGGAAGCGAAAATTGTGGCTGATCAGGATAGAAGGAAGCTACGAAGGCATTGGCAATGGCTGGCGGATTATTTACATTTGCTCACCAACCAGAATAGCAGATATAGGGGGGTTTGACGGTGCCTTATTTAAAAATTCATTAATTATTTTCCATTGTTTTCTTGAATCGTTGCCGGCACGGTCGATTTCTTTTTCGTAATACTTCTTCTTAGCGTTTTTATGAAGCCTACCCAAAATATTCGAATAGCACTTGTAACGCGCCAGCAGGGTCAAATTGAATGGCTTCTTTTTTGTTTTTTTTATAAAGATTATCTTTCCTGCGCCCGCATTTTAGAAGACTATCGGTCATCCATGGACATCGAGGTGAAGCAAACCTTTTCTAGCTCATACTTATTGTTGTCGACTCAGAAATAGCGTTAGAAATTATGTTACAAAATGTTTCAAAAGCGAGTCCAGAAACATTTTGCGCCGTAACAGGGCACCAATCAGAATTCGCAATTTTGTTTAGAAATGAAGCTTTGTTTTATAATATTTCTTTTAAAATGCATATCCGGATTTTTTACATTGCACTCAATTCGCACAAATATGGGGTAATGATCCGTTAATGAAACTTCAATGACACCAGATCCAGGAGTAACGAAAAGGTTGGACAATGCATGATCAATTAATGAGTCCTGTCCTGTAATATTCCGACGAGTCGGTATAGATATATGAGATTCGAGGCCATGTCTATTCAAAGTATCTGTATAAGCAGCATGCACAGAATTGTTAATGTCTAACAGATGAATGTTGATGTCACCCATAATAACGATGTTTTTTTCGTTCCAGTGAGAGTGTGTGCAAAACCTGGTTTAATTCTATGCAGAAATCCGAAACAGATGATGAAGCAGAACGATAAATAGACCCGATAATTAAGCTTCTGGAATCAATATTGAGAAATGACGCATCAAGCTCAAGCCACACAGACTCGCAATTCACTTGATTAATTGATAAGTCTTGACGCCTGGAATATTTTAACTCAGTGGAAATGAAAACAGCTGCGCCAGCATGACAGCTGCGGTGGCAGTATTCTGCTGTATAAGAGGAAAAAAAGTATAGGTTGCCATCAGCTTCATTGAGCCAAGTTTCACTGACACATATGATCGCGAAATGGTGATTGAGCGATGCTAGGAATGTAGTTATGTCGTCAGAATGCTTTCGTAAGCTACGAGCATTAAAATGCACGAGAGACCGGCAAGGTGTTTCAAGATATGAATCAAGATCGGACGGTGTGAAGTATGAAGCCATGATGAGACTGTTTAGGAAAAATGAACATTAGAGAAGAGATTAGATTCAAGTGAAAATAGAGAGGTCAGCTACAGAGTTAATGCGATGAACCCGGCTGTCCTCAGATTTGCGAGCGTTAATTCGACAGTTCTTTGTCCACAGGAAGCGCCATCCCTTTTCTTTTTTGAGCGCTAAGGCCTGAGCAAACAGCTTCTTGTTGTCGGGTGTTAGGTGCTCATTAATGAAGATGGGTTCCTTGTTCTCTCCTGTGAATCCAACACTGCCAACGTCCAGCATAGCCTTGCGAGCCTTCGCCAGAAATTCGTTTTTTTTTTGGCGCGTGAGCAGAACCTTGCAATGATGTTTTGATGACCAGACTTAGTGGGAACACGATGCGCAATGTCTACGTCCACCGGAGAAAGAGGGCATGAAGCCTTTTTAGCGATGGCAGTCACAACGGCAACACAGTCTTCATCCTTAGAAAACGGCACTCCTTTGATTTCAACATTGTTGATCCTGGAATATTGTTCCATCTCTGAAATCTGTTTTCTAAGAGCCTCATGTTCAGCCAGCAAAGCATCGTTTGAGGCTAACAACTCGGCCTGCTGGGTACGCGAATTCTCGACAATGTCGTTAAGCATGGTTAACCCACCATCTATGTCGGTAACTTTGTTACGTAGGGAACTGTTATCCAGTCCATCTTCCTGCAACTTTACTTTAACGTCGTCAACAAGTTTCTCAACAAGTTTGTTCAAGCGTTCTCGAAACTGCGCCTCGAGGTCATCGAGTCGCTTGGCCAATTTGGCATTAGTCGGCATAATGAAAGAGAATAGCAAACTTGCAAAACTACCCATAATAAAAACCACATAAGTTACCCATAATAAAACCACACTTGGGACCATGCAGCCCCGACAAACGAAATATATACACAGAAGCCACTTTGGCTACATTACGGATAGGGCCACACATGCAACGCACTCGCAACTGCTCCCTGGATAGCAAAGACTTTTGTGCAGCAGGGGCGGAGAGGCCCTGTCCACGATCCACATCCTCATACAATGTAAGGCACTAGAAAAATCATGACAGGCACACTTCGCCAAACACTACAAACAACACATTCCCGTACAGCCATCGTACTTCTTCGAGGACCAACCCATAGTTACTCACAAGCGTACTTTGAAGTTTCTTAGCGATGTCCACTTTTTACACATCTCAACTTACCATGCATGTTGACACCTTGGCCCTTTACACCAGTCATCTACATTGTATTTTATGTCATGTAATATTTATTTTTAGTTAAATGTTCTACGTTTATTATCACTTCGTCTTTGTAAAATACCTTTTCATTGGTGCTCTTTGCCGTTAGTCGGCCTTCCGCCATACACATTCCACACCATCATAATCAAGCCGGCAAAGAACCTCATAATCCCTCCCTTTTTTACCGCTAAGATTCGGGATTGATAAAGCAACCCAAAGGTTCGATGACACCCGCCTGTAGCATCTGCTCAAAATATTGGACCAGCAGCTCCTGAATGGCGAAAACTATTGGGGTACTGTCACACCTCAATCGCTGTTCCCAAGCGTGAAAGGCGACTGCCACGAGACAAGATCAGTCCTGCCAGGGACATCCGAAGGGATACTTTCGTGTCTTTCTAGGAGGCCAGTAACTTGTTCCCTTTGTTCCCTTCAATCTATGGAAAGTCAAACGTCATGGAATGTTGCGTTCTGTTGTAAAGTAGCTTAAGGCGGTTCGTCCGTGTCATGCGATTGGAGTGCGACCGAAGCTTTTCGGGGAGTTTTTGCAGCTGGAATCCTGGTTGCGTATTTCTTCATCATAATGTATGTGAAACAACCGGATTCGCGGGCCCCTTTCCACGTAAAGATGACCGTCTTCGCGAAGGACGGGAAAAGGAGAAAAATGTGATGTCCAGCGCCGATTTGCAACATTTTCACCCTTCTGTCATAGTACAGTGTCTGCGCTACCTTTGCTAGTCAACCTGTTCATGTGAAGTTCGCGAGGGTCTTGCAGGCTTCTTTTCACAACCACAACGTAACCATACGAGGTCTTCGTGGCTTCATCAGTACCTTCTTCTGTCCACATCTCTTTCGGGATACTGGAAAGGCTGCTGACGCATCGGCCATATTGTCACGACGTCAAGGATGTCACAGTCGTCTTCATGGAAAAACAAGTTTATTCGAGCGAACTTGTGCTCCCCTATCAACTCAAAATGTACCCAGGCGGCGAAGCAGCAGTCAACAAAGTAACGCGGGTTTGCAAGCGTCGCCGCTTCGGAATGGCGCGGGGTCTGCTCGGCAGGCTTTTAGCTTTCGGCGCGAGTGCTTCTGGAAACGTCGATTCGCAACCAAAACATTGTAGATCACAGAAGATAATTCTGGGCTAGCCACATTGGGGCGAAAGAGTCTGCTTATCTTAATGTGATAGCCCGTGCGGCATAAAAATAAAGAATGGAAGACGCTCTTTGCTAGGAACGCAGATACCACAGCCGGGCGTGGCCCGGTAGTAAAAACAAACAAAATAATAAACAAACTCATGCATGCTTAGCGGCATTACCCCCCTGTAATAGCGCATGTACCCGATGCTAAAACAGAAAGACACTCTGAACAAACAACAAAAAAGTCCGTCATCTTGCATAGTAAGGTGTCAAGCGAAAAAGTGGTGTTCCGGGATGTTCTTCGTGATGTTCTTCGTGATGTTCCGGAATCACCTTCGGGGATCACCTCGTAGGTAGTAAGTTGGCCGACACGTCGCAGAATCTGGTAGGGTCCGAAATACCGTCGC
This sequence comes from Haemaphysalis longicornis, assembly GCA_013339765.2. Taxonomy (NCBI): domain Eukaryota; kingdom Metazoa; phylum Arthropoda; class Arachnida; order Ixodida; family Ixodidae; genus Haemaphysalis; species Haemaphysalis longicornis. Next base: position 207,204,654 of record CM023451.1, on the reverse strand, counting down.
AGAAGCTTCTCACTGAGTACGTGTTGTCGGATGGGAGTCCAAACCCAAACAAGGTCCCCTGGATGGTAATCAACGTCTCGGCGTCGGAGATGTTAGCGCCCACCATCCACCAGCTGCTGGTCCGCTGTACGAACTCGAGCGAGCTGGCGGGCCTCCTCCGCACGCTGAAGGTATCCTTGGACATCGGGGTTGAGGTCGTCGTCTTTTACATGCAGAAGCATGGCGCCAACCAAGCATCGTAGTCGGCAGTCTTCCGTAAACAAGCTCGAATGGCGTCATTTGAGTAGTTTCCTGGATAGCCGGTTTGTACGCAAAAGTGACATACGGGAGCACTTCGTCCCAAGCCTTATGTTCAACGTCGACGTACATTGACAGCATATCCGCGATTATCTTGTTCAGACATTCCGTTAGTCCGTTCGTTTGGGGGCGGTACGCCGTCGTTCTTCGATGATCCGTGTTGCTGTAGCGTAAGATTCCTTGCACAAGTTTCACAATGAAGGCCGTTCCGCGGTCTGTGATTAGGACTTCAGGGGCTCCATGTCGCAGCACAACTTGGTTTATGAAGAACTTTGCGACTTCTTGTGCAGCCCCCTCGGAAGAATGGCGGTCTCTGTGTAGCTCGTCATGTAGTCGGTCGCTACAACAATACACTTGTTTTGTGATTGTGACGTAGGCAACGGGCTTAAAAGGTCCATTCCAATCTGTTCAAAGGGCCTCGACGGGACGGTGATCGGTTGCAGAAAGCCGGCGGCTCTTGTCGGTGGTATTTTTCGTCACTGGCAGTCACGGTAACTCCTAGCGTAGTGGGTGACGTCGAATGCAAGGCGGGGCCAGAAGTAATTCGCCTTGATTTTTGCAATATTGCGAGCTGTGCCGATCTGTCCGGAAGACGGTTGGTCGCGGCACGCTTCAAAAATTTCGTCACGGAGCGCTGCGGGGATGACAAGTAGATAATGCGTTCTCGTTCCTGGGCTGAAATTCTTCTTCACGAGGACAGATTCTTTGAGGCTGAATGCTTGTAAGTCGCTTTAACGCCCTAGGCACGGCGATATTGCGTCCTTTGAGGTAGTCGATCATAAAGCGCAAGTCGGGGTCGGCACGCTTCTGGGCGGCTAGGTTGCTCTCCGTAACGACTCCGAAGAACGCGCTGTCTTCCTCAGAGTCTTGTGGTGGTGTGTCGACATGGGCGCGGGACAGGCAGTCGGCGTCGCAGTGTTTCCTGCCGGATTGGTAGCCGATTGTAACGTCGACCTCTTGCAGGTGCAAGCTCCACCACCCAAGAAGGCCAGAGCGGTCCTTCAAATTTGCAAGCCAACACAGCCAATGGTGGTCTGAAACAAACTTGAATGGTCTACCATACACGTATGGGCGAAATTTTGAAGTGGCGCATAGAATTGCGGGGCACTCTTTCTCACAGGCTGAGTAATTTTTCTCCTCCTTCGACAGACCACGGCTGGCAAAGGCGATTACTTTTTCGCAACCGCTTTGCTTTTGGACGAGAACGGCACTCAAGCCTATATCACTGGCGTCGGTATGCATTTCCGTTTCGGCGTTTTCGTCGAAATGAGTGAGCACGGGCGGGTTTTGCAGGCGTTGTGGCAGCTCGCAAAGGGGTGCTATCTTTTGTCAGGCACGTGAGTGGCTCTGCAATTAGTGCGAAGTGTGAGACAAAGCGCCGGTAGTATGCGCACAGTCCGAGAAATCTTCACACGCCCTTTTTGTCTTTCGGTCTTGGGAAATTCGCTATAGCTGATGTTTTCGCTGGGTCAGGCAGGAGTCCCGCGGCGTTGACGACGTGTCCCAAAGCCGTGAGTTCCTCGTAAGCGAAGCGGCACTTTTCAGGCTTTAGTGTTAACCCCGACGTGTGAATAGCCTCGAGTACAGACTCGAGTCTTTCAAGGTGTTCATCGAAATTTCGGGCGAATACCACAGCGTCGTCGAGGTATAGAGACAGGTGTGCCACTTCAGGCCTGCTAGCACAGTATCCATGACTTTTTAAAACGTTGCTGGCGCCGTGCACAGCCCGAACGGCAGCACCTTGAACTCGTATATACCGTCCGGGGTTATAAATGCAGTCTTCCTGCGGTCTCTCTCGTCCACTTCAATTTGCCAGTAGCCGTCTTCAGACCCATCAATTAGAAGTACTTCGCATTGCAGATGTGGTCGAGGGTGTTGCCGATTAGTGCCAGGGGGTACACGTCCTTTTTGGTGATTTTGTTTAGTCGCCGATAGTCAACGCAGAGCCTTAAAGTGCCGTCTTTTTTCTTTACGAGTACGAGCGGCACAGCGCACGCACTTTTCGATGGTTGTATAATGTCGTCGCTGAGCATGTCGTCGACTTGAGTCCAGATGGCTTCGCGTTCGTGTGAAGAGACGCGGTACGGTGACTTCCGCGTTGGTCGGGCTCCATCCTCGGTTATTATCCGGTGCTTCGCCAGAGGTGTCTGACGTAACTTTGAGTTCGACGAAAAACACTCGCTGTAGCGACGCAGCAAAGCCACTAGCTTGTTCCTTTCTTCTTGCGGTAGAGGCGGATTCACGTCGAATAGATGCGGAAACCTGAAGGTATATTCGGGTGCGCGTTCAAAGTCAGCGACTGCAATTGCATCGCCCTTGTTTATATTCTGGTACTCATCGGTGAAATTGGTGCCCAAAACGTGGGATTTGCGTTGCTTAAACCGCGCAATTCCTTTTGCGACAGACACATCATGGTCGAGAAGCAACCTCAGATCACTCTCTGCGATAGCGTCGACGTCAGGAGCAGCACCTTTACACTAGACGGTGATCATCAAGCTAGTGCGGGGTGGCAGGGTGACGTGATCGTCGGCGATCCTTACAGCAGTGCGACGTTGAAGTTTCGGCTGCGGCGTCGTGGAGTGATCGGAGGCAAAAGTTATCGACTTGGTCTGTAGATCAATTTTTGCGCCGTTGTCCGCCAAAAAGTCAATTCCGAGAATTATGTTGCGGGAGCAGTTACACAAAATGACGAACGCCGCATAGTAGGTTGTACTATTGTGGCGTGCGATGTGCGCGTTCCACTTGGCGTCACGAGGTGGCCTCCTGCTTAGCGAATGTGCGAAAACTCCCATCTTGTCATAACGTTCTTCAGCTTAGACGCAAACGGTCCGCTCATTACTGAGTAGTCAGCTCCCTTGTCTATGAAGGCGACTACATCAAATCCGTCGATGGACAGCTGAACGTAGGACGGCGCTTTCCTCGAGTTTCGGATGCGTCGGGCGTCGTATCTCGGCTTGTACGTGTTGACCGTCGGGAAATATGCGTCGTGGTCTTCGTCGTGTTCTCAGCGGCAGGTTCGGTAATGTCGGGTACGCGTCACGCCGTTTTACTGTCGTCGTGTTCTGGAGTCACGTCAGGGTTAGATTGGGTAGTCGGGCTGAGTGCATGTCGTGAATCATGGTAATCAGATTGTCGCTGCGTCGTTGGAGGGTTTTAATTTTTCCGCGGTCGTGCAACTTTACATCCAGAAGTTGGTGCTTTTAGTTTCCCCCGTCTGGGCTGGGGGACCTTCCACGTGAGAAGTCAGCAGTGCTGCGGTGGTTCGGTGACTGATACGGGTAGGGCGAGTGTGAACGATTGAAGCGGACTGGTCCTCGGTTGGTGTTTGAGAGGTATTCTTCGATCTCAGCAGAGCGCTGACCGTATCAGGGGCGTGGGGCGTCGACGAAGAACCCTCGCAAACCGAGCCTCTTGTAGGGACAGCGAAGGTAGATGTGGTCGGCCTCTCCACAGTGGTAGCACAGCGGGTGATTATCGGTCATTCACCACACGTCTGTCTTCCTTGGCGTCTGGTATTGGTCTACAGCGCGTCGGGCGGGCGGCATTGGACAGTGGTATGGCTCGGCCTCTTGACGACGGGTTGGAGCAGGGCGGGGTTGACGATGAGCTGCGGAGTAGGTCATCGCTTGGGGCTGACGGGGTGCTTCTGAAGGCCTAGAAGTATCCAGCGCCTGTTCAACCTCTTCTCGGATGACGTCAGTCAGGGAAGTCACTTGAGGTTGTGGCGTCGTTGGGAAAAGCTTCTGAAGCCCCTCCTTGACCACTGCTCGGATGGTCTCGCACAATGTATCGGAGCTTACAGTTGCGGCACCGATTGTCTCCGAGAACAGTGTGTTGACAGGGCGGTCGTACTGCCTCGTTAGAATTTCTAGCATATTCTCCATCGCGGCCGCTTCAGAGGAAAATTCAGCCACCGTCTTCGGCGGGTTACGGACTAGAAAATCAAAATGATCTTGCTTCACTCATCGCATTAGAAACCTGAGCTTCATGTCTTCGGTCATTTCGGGGTCCGCACAGCGAAAAAGACGCTTCATCTCCTCACCGAAGATCACGACACCTTCGTTGGGGTGCTGCGTTCGAGTTTAAAGCAAAAGCGCAGCTCGCTCTTTTCTCACCACGGTTGTGAAGGTCTCAAGGAACTCCCTTTTGAATTGCGTCAAGTCGGTCAAAGAGCTCTCATGGTTCTCGAACCAAGTTCTAGCAGCATCTTCTAAGTAAAAGAAGACATGCGGGAAAGTTTCTTCGTCGTCCCACATGTTGAAGATGCGTACGCGCTCTAGTAAAGCTGTAGACTGGGCTAGTTGGTAATTCATAGTGAACAAATGTAGCGCAGCAGAAACACAAGGGACGAAAGCGCTCGTCCGTTTCTAATCTTTCGTCCCTTGTGTTTCTGCTGCGCTACATTTGTTCACTACGCGCTCCAGCTTCTCCAACAATTCTTCGGGTTCTTCAGCGGGGCTGCCCGGAGCGATGGCGGTTTCCGGGGATGCTGCAGGGCGATTGGCGACGTTGTTTCTTGCAGCATGGTGTTGGTTGCAGGGTTCCTTCTCTTAGGCCCTTCTGGCAGAAGACCGAACTCGGGTAGCAATTCTTGCAGTCGGTGGCTTTCTCTGGTAGGACTGGTTTTGCGGCTTCCAAATGTCGTAGAGGGCATAAAGGCTTAGTACCCAGCACTTCGACCGGATGTCACGACGTCAAACATGACATAGGCATCCTTAAGAAAACAAATTACACCATGTCCCAGGTGGGAGCCCTAAGGGGATGCAAAGCCGTTCAGTAGTAGCGTGTTAATTGGTTGTTAGAGTAAAGACACGTGTAGTAGCGTATTAAATGTATTCTTTATTTATCAAGTAGTGGGGAACATTTGGGGCTGCTCGTTCTCGACGTGAGGAATCCGCTGCTCGATGTGGAGTTTCGAAGCGTTGTCATGTTGCCGAACGCCATCTGCATCAGCTACTCGCCGCTGGCGCTTCAAAGCGGGTTCTCGTTCTCGAAGCGAGGAACCCGCTGCTCGAATGTGTCGTTTACGTTCGGCGTCGCGAGCTCTCTTCTGTGCAACCCTTGTCTTCGGAGGTGCTCGCGGTTCTGACAGTGCTGGCTGGCGCTAGTTGAATGTGTGCCAGCCACTTCGCTGACGGAATCGTTGGTGTCCATTGCAGTCATCGGACGGCGCAGTACCGAAGAAGCAACTGAGCGGAGCACGCACGGGTTTATTTGCAGAGCAGAATGAGTGAAGAGTAGGAGCAGCGCGCATGCGCGTGTTTGGACGGCTTGTGTACAGAGGGAACAGGAGGAGCAGCGCGCGCTGCGCACAGATGGTGTTGAGAGGAGGAGGGGAGAGAGAGCATCACAGCTGTTGTAAAGAGGAGGAGAGGTGCGGACGCCGAACAACGAAGGGGCGACTAAGAGATGCTTTGCATCTAAAACAACTTTATTGGAGCGAACGTTTGCTCCCCTAACAACTCAAAAAGTACACAGGCGGCGAAGCAGCAGTCAACAAAGGGACTTGCGTTAGCGAGCGTCGTCGATTCGGGATGTCGGGGCGTCTGCTCTGCTGGCTTTTATCTTTCGGCGCGAGTGTTTCTGGAACCGTCGATTAACATCCACAACATTGTAGATCACAGAAGATTATTCTGGGCTAGCGACGTTGGGGCGAAACAGTCTGCTTATCTGAATGTGATAGCCCCTGCGGTATAAAAATAAACAATGGAAGACGCGCTTTGCTAGGAACGCAGATAACACAGCCGGGCTATGCCCGGCAGTAAAAACAAATAATAAACAAACCTATACATGGTTCGCGGCAATATATGAAGTCAAAGGGCGAGAAGCCTAGGCCAGCATGGGGAACTTCGGGGTAAGCAAATAGTAGTGGCTCCCCGTATCTATCCCCATTTCAAGGGCTCTCTTGGCCCATTCGGTATATTCTTTGCTCCAGCGTACCACTGGGCTGCTCGACAAGCCCGTTGGCCATGTGATTATATGGTGTTTTCGGCGACGGCGTAAGTTAGAGCAGACGGCTAAGCTTCCCCCACAATCCGGAAGTAAAATATTTTACGGGGTTGGTAATAATTTCTCGTTGAATAGGGCGCGGAAACACATTTACCTTCTCCGTCTATATACTCGGTACAGCAACTGCGTCCACCTAACGCGTGGCAAATCAACTCGTTAGATAGGACGTAATGACTCTCCGTCTGGGTAGACGGGGAGAAAGTAACGACAATGCCGATACCTACTCGCTGGAAGGGGGTCTCAAGACTGGCATACTTCGAAGTGGTACTCCCCCAGATGTTCGAGCTCGGTTTTTTTATGAATATCACACAATTTTACAAAGTGTGTGATATCGGATTGCAGGCCTGGCCAGTAGAAATCCTCCAGTAATCTATCCATTTTTGTTTTTATTTCTTGTTTGCAAGACAGAATTCCTTCTTGGGTCAGCTTCAGCAGTACAAACCAAACAACGGTCGAAACGAATAAAAGTTTCATCTCTTCCTTCGGTGGAAGCCGATACCACTGGAAAAAAAATTCCGTGCATCAGGCCGAAGACCGGTTCTGCTGTCTTCAGTGCAGTTTTTCAGCTAAGCGACTCTAAACAGGACCTAAGGGTGCAGTCCTTTTTCTAAACCGATGCGAGGACCGTAGGGCTTATGGTAAGTGAGCTGATGGTTGTTATAATTAGGTAGCTTATCCACGCGCTTCACCGCGATTGCGCATTCCTGCCTCACCTCCCTCACGGACGTGTTGGTAACGCAACTTGGCTTGGCCTGTGTGAAATGCAGTTGTGGTTGCTAAACCTTGAATTTCTCTTGGAATAGGGATGCCCCTTTGGAGAGGTGGAAGTGTATTACTGGCACCTACAAGTGGAAGGCCGCCGGCGAATCATCATGAACGCCAGCGACATTTCCCAAAATAACTTCGTAATGACGGTTGCCTATGTAGGTCACCATTACGTTGCCTGTACAGAATTGTCCATCAACATAAACACCGCTTTAGGTAGGCACACAGAAGTGCGGTCATTATGGTGCGCAGTACTTATTCCTTCTCTAAAATTAGACCTGGGAACCAAATATCGAGTTATTATTGTAGTGTTACCGCTGGAGTCACGGAACATGGTTGCTCGTCTTCCAGCCCAGCATTAGCAGTAGCTATTCGATCATTCTAAGCCTCGGGACTTTTGTGGCTCTGGGCAAAATTATCCTGTTCTTGCAAGATTGATCGCTTGTCCACATGCGCATCGCGATAAGTTGTTTGATGGCAGAACGAGCTTTACCCTTTGTGTTCAGCGTTTGCTCTAGAGCATGTTTCAGGTTTCTCGCTGTTTTTGCGGAAGTTAAATGAGGGAAAAGTATTTTGGTTAGAAGATGCCCTGGTCCTTGGCCAGCAGTCGGCTGGGCTTTGCTCACGATTGCTAATGTAGCATTGTTAGAGCCACAGGCATCTTGCCGGAGTTTCTCCTCTAGGCCTTTTTCTGGGTTTACCAGTCCTTGGGCTGCGAGGTAGTTGTCGCCAGTTTCGGCTAACTGGTCGATTATTTTACAGACCCTTTCCCGCTTGAAAATAGCCAACTTATCGTGACGTCCACAAAAACTGCTCCGAGACTATTTTGTCACAAACAGCTTCTTAATTTCTGGCGGTATTAGCCAGCTCTTGCCAAACAAACCCCGAATTCATAAATGTATCTTAAACTTCAGCAGCGAGCGTACTTCAAGATGTCCGCTCCAAGACAGCAGGCGAATTGAACGGGTCTAACACGACCTTCGCGTTTCATAGACGTTGGAGCGAGCTTGCTTCATCAAGTTAGGTGGTGACGTTAGCGGGGAGGCGACGGACGCAGCTGGAATCGAGAGTAACCGGGAATAAGCTCTTTCAACATGCAAATCAAGGTCATAAAACAGTACCTTTAACCAGGAACTACCCACTTTAATTGTTAACAATGGTCTGCTTAAACAAATAGCAATCCCCAATAATCTACATTCAAAGCATAACGAGTGTTTCAGACATCAGTAAATGTAATCTAGCAAACCGGGTGCTCGCTATCTAGCCGCATGGGCGTTCTTGACAGCGTTTCTTTAGTTTCATGATAAATTCTTCGTATTTTTGTGCGTGCGGAATAGAAGGATACCAGAAATGCGTAGAAAACTTGCACCATGGTTCACACAAGATGAACAGACTCTTTTTGTGTGGCTTTTAAAGATGCGGGGAAGCAAATTATAGCGCAAGGACGACGTACCTTCTATGGCAGCGAAAGCTGCCCACTGGCGAGAAGTTGCTACTGAATTTTAAGTCCGTCTTTGGTGTCACAAAACGCGAAGTGGCACCACTGAAGAATGCTGGAACAACATGAAGCCGAAGTGGAACGAGGAACGTTTCTGCGGAAAGCGAGAGGAATTGCAGGCCGGTAAGTAACACGTTCGCAATTTGTTTTGAAAGACTCTAGCATGATCTACCAATACATGTTCCTGCCTTCGCGCCTTAAGTTCGGAAACTTCGTGTTTCTTTCACGCGCCCTGCTGCGATTTTTTTTTTCGCTGCGCCCAAAAAGCGTTGCCGGTTCTTAAGGCCCGCTGACGTTATGACACCCCTGTTTCGTTCTTTGATATAGTAATCCGTTTCCACGTAGCCAAATAGTATATTTTTAATTTCAAGCCTTTCAAAATAAAAACCTCGCTTCAATAGGGGATATAAAATTTAGTAACCGAACCTGTAAACACCGCGCTTTATGTGTGCCAGCCAGATTCAATAATATGCTTCTGAGCCCTGGCAAATAATCTGTCCACACCAAAGCACTGAGAGCTTATCGGCAGTACTGTGAAACCCCAGCATACTGAAGTATATGGAGGCCTGCCCAAGCTTCAGCAAAGCAGCCTTAAAGTGAAGCTTCTATTTTCTCATTTCAGCTACTGTTTTTTATACTTTGAAAGAGAAGTGAAGATGTGATCACTGAAGCACAGGTATATGTGTGTGTGCTTATGACTATTTTCACTGGAATGCTGCTGTTAGACCCATTTATTGCTAACATTCACTCCAGCCTTTTTTTTCACTGGCGGTGCGTTACGCCTTACTTTCTAGGGGGAGGACCGCTACCTCGACCCATGTCGCCGACCATAGAGATGGTTGGCATAGTAGCAGGTAACACGGCCTGAAACAAGAATTCCTTGGTCGAACACGACACCTGCTGCCTGTGCAAACTCAACTGGTCGTAGAGTTGGTGCAGGCAATGGTAGACGGCGCCAGGGACACAGTGTTTATACCACAGGTGGGCACAAATTTTGCATCGTTAGGGTAAAAAAACTGTCCAACATCTCTAAGCTGCAGTGCACTGAGTGCTCGTGGTTGAATTCATTAGCTAATTAGCTTTGGTTTCTTAACACGGTCCAAATCACGTGTAAATGCATGTTGCCTCAGAAGAAAAAAAAACAGCGGTCATCCGCATTTTTTATCAGGAAGTTAGTTTCAGGCCGCTGTAGCCTGTTTTCTGGTAGAGGCTGAAAAACGACAGGTCAGCTCATGTTAAAGGGGCCGTGAAGACAAAATAAAGATTGTTTGACTGGAAAGATTGCCTCGTTAGAATAACACTGCACCAATTTTAACACAGACTTGACTAAAAAAATGACATAATGGGGAAAACAGAGGATGGGTATGGAATACCCTAGCTACGTTCCCGCACTGAACTGATCACGTATTGTGGGCAGCTCGTTGCAAGTCGCTGAGGCTGAAAAAATCCAACGCAAATTACAAAGATTGCAGAACAAGATATCTGCATTTACATTTAGTGAACATTTTTTTAAAGCACTAACAAGTGTTGGGTAAACAAGAGAAGTTACAAGTGAATACATAAACACGGAAGAAACGTGTATTTTGTATTTATGGCCCCTTTGAGGACCCCCAGGTAGTCCTAATTCTTAGCTTTCCACTACGGTGCATCTCGTAATCATCTCAGTGTCACTTCGGTGTAATGATGGAGTGACGTGACCTGCACACCAGCCTCACGTGTGGCATACTGCTCTCTAATAGACGTCGCACAAATATATACACACGCAAAGACACAGTGTTGCAAACCCAAACACTTCACTTTCATTTTTTGTCTTCTGGTGCGAATTACTTGGGCAAGGAGGCTGCCGCCGCGTCACGACACAGCTACCTCAGAATCAAAGCTCTCCGCAGCTACAGTGGGCAGCTTTTTTACTTGCATGCCATAACATTTACCTGTCGGATGGCACGCTCTAAGCGAACTGTTGTGTTGCCCCAGGCCATGTGTTGAAGAAGCGGAGTGGTAACTTACTCGGCGCGTTAAACGCCCCGTACATACTCAAATGGCTGTGTAAACCGTAAGGCACCCAATTTGTGCATCGTGGAATAGGCAGCGGAGTTACCCTTGCCTTGAAAGGAAGATCAGCTCCACCTACCCTTCCGTGCGCTCACATATCGCATAAGATTTCACATTCAACAGATATGGTTTGCTTGTTCATTTCAGATGACTCATTCAAGCCCGACTCATCTCCAAGGTAAACGTGGGCTGCAACAGCAGAGGACGACAGCCTGCCATGAGGGTCTCTTTCGGAGCCAAGTCCGGTGGTGGCAGCTACAGCTTCCCCATCTGGAAGTGGTGCAGCAGCGCCCGCTACGAATGCCGCAGGGCAACCAAACGGTCATATGGCTCTCCTCGAGGGAAAGCCCGGAGCTGACTATAACACGAGGGTGGAGCTCCTACATTATGAGCACAGCGTGCTCCTTTAGCTGATAAGGAGGAGCAGCTGAGAAAGAACAGCTTGAGGACCAGCTGATAAACCAGCAAAAAGGGCTTGAGGTAAAGCTACTGAGTATAACATAAAGCGTGAGCAAACTTTGCTCGCCAAGTCTTTGCAGTGAGAATTCGACAGAAGCTCGTGTGGTCGGGATGAAGGGAAGGAGAATGTTATTATTTTGAGAGCAGGAGGATGTGTCGTGGTCTTGTCTTTTCTGGAGTGGTGTTTCTTGTGGGACTGTGTTTGATACCGGCCGAAAAACTTTTAAAAACAAAAACAAATGAAATTTTGTCTTTACTACCGGTGTTTTGCCAGTAGTAGAGCCAAAGGGAGTCGTGCCTCTTTTAATCAAAACATCTTGTTCGTCTTTGAAAAGGTTTGCATCTCTTGTTTCACCGGTGTTTATTTTTATGGCCAAGGCTTTGCAACAGAATTAAGGTATCTGTAAGCTCTGTCATTTCAGTCTGCTGCATTTATTTGACAAATGTGGCTATTAAAATTTTAGGAGTACTTGACCAAAACCAAATACCTGGGCGCAGGCATTTTGTTACTGCTCTGGCATTTTCCTTGCACACTGTTATGGCGGCTTTTTGCTCTAAGGGTAATGATGATGTTGAGCAATTTAGAATAAAATACAGAAATACTAAACGAGTGGATGTTCATATATGCACGTTGCAGGGATGTTTGCCGCTTGAACAACATCAGCGTTTTAGGCATCATGGTGTTGGGGAATAAAACTTTTTGTGAATATGTGCCTCCCCAGTTCACAGAATTGTATCTACGTACGAGTCTCAGCCTTGCTTGAGTCATCAATATCCACTTTTATCAGGCATTAGGCTAACAAATCCACAAGAAGGCTATAGCATAATTATGGAATTCACAATAAATTTCCGTTTAGCAACTTGCCAAAATCTCACGATATCAGTGATGGCGTTTTCGGTCGGCCAATCCGGTTGTTGCGAAAACATCTATTTGAGCCGATTAAAATAAAAAAATGTGGGTGGCTTCTTTATTTCTGCAAGCCAAGTGCAATCACTGCAGTTCTAGCCCGCAAGATCAAGTGTTCCTTAGTATGGATGTGACAGCTAATAAGGCGTCAAAAGAAAACAAAAGAGTGACACCTGAGCGTTCGCTGCAGTTTTTTTTTCAGCTTGCTTGAAAAGTTGCATTGCAGTACGGTCGCCACAAAACTGTGTGCAGTGTCAGGCTCTGCGTGGTAACTGTTCAAGAAATTTCCACCTCTTTATCAAAGCTTCAGAGTGCATTGCAGGCGCATTGATTAGGGAAAGTGGAGCATTCTCAGCAGTCTCTGTAGATCACAGGGTTCCTATGGGAGTTCTGCCACGTAGAATCCTGTACCACTTCTCTATTGCTTTTTAGTCCAGCTGTTTTGTCTGCTTGTGGATCGAATTGCTCCTGGGCACAAGGCATCTCGGCAAAAAGAAAAATGCCAGAATGAGATCTGCATGTTTATAACAAATTCATTCTCGCGTCATCTGCCAGCCACCCAAACTCTTTTTACAGGTGTTTCTGAAAGCTTCAGGCATACAAATCAGAAATAAATCCAAATTGAACGGGAATTTTACCGAAATCTGCTATGGGATACCCTGGCAATATAGTACACTTGTATCACATTCGACTTGCATTGTTGTCACACTGATGCATCGCAGGGCATAACACATGAAATAGCCCAGAACACCACAGGGTATTTAAATAGGTTTCCTACAGGTTTGTTATAAGGCGTATAATGTTATTAAAAATCTAGCGAGCACGCCGGAACGGGTAAGTGTGGGTTGGCGCCCCCAGATGACTGAGTGGTGGCTAGCCAGCAACTTGTACTGCCCCTGAGTGGTCACTGGTGCTGGACTAGTGGTATAGCACGCGGTCGACAAAAGCTATTTTCAATTAAAATGACTGTGTAATTGTATTGGGCTCTAGGTTCCATTCGATTTTGCTTCCTGAATGCTAGCATGCAGTTAACACACCGACTACGCTGTTTGGTTACCTCACAAATTACCTTACTGATTACACCGTAAAGTAAAACGATTTGGAGCGGCAATAACTCTGTGCATGTGAGACCACCTATGCGGCCAGAATAGAGTTTAATGTAACTGAAGGCCGGTCCTTTCAAGCAAAACAAAGATGTGTATTTTGCGCACACTCTAACCTACACAACATTCCTTTTTCGCTTGATATACTGTGTACACCAAAAACACTTAACAATCACACAATGTAGCAACAAAGAGAAAAAACACGACGAAATGTTAAAACTAAGAATGTGAAGCCAATTTCGCGAGGGATGCGACAAGGAATACTCGGTGACATGTTCAAGGGATACCGAAGCGCAAAAGCAAGTTGGCTGATATGAGTCGTCAGGTGCCGTGAATGGCAATGCCACTACTTGCAGCACTACCATAGAGAAAGAAATACTGGTAAGAGTGGACACTCCCATAGAGCCCTGCGGCCGAATGACTGTACTGTAGTGTAGCGCACCGAGCGGCCGGGTAGCCAAACTATTAACCATACTTTTGTTCACAATCGTGCGTTCACATTCGGTTTCGGTTTCACGGACACTGATTTTGGCGGGTAGTTTGAAGCACTGGAAAGCGCTCTTCACGGCGACGGGTATCGGTACGATATTCGGACGCTTTCATGCAATTATTAGTGTTCATTTGAATATATCATTCTCAGGCTTGGTGCCCGCATGCTTTTACAAAAAAAACCTTTTCCTGAAAATGTGAAATTGCAATTAACACTAATATTCACACTTGATTAAGAATTCTGTCGTGTGTTCACATGTTGCCAAGTCACATAAAAGAGACACATCATAAATAAAGAAATATTTATTGCATGGCATTAAACGGAACAGCGAGTTCAAATTGTCATCATTCTTTGCAACACACATATAATAATAAACAGTAAGTAATACACAACCGAGACAATACACAGTACTGAGAGAAAAATACGTTTCCAGGAATGAAAAGAAAATGCACAAGTAAAGGTGTCACAACCACACAAAGCATTTTTTCTCCACGGTAATTGAAAATGCAGAAAACCCAGGAGACTCAGCCATCCACAAGTTTACATGTATCTACGACACCGTCAGACTCTGTGCGCTGTTGCAGTCATACAAAGATATCAACCATAATATAATCTAGACACTGGGATACTTGCAACTGTTGACAACCACTATCTCCACAGGTAATTTTTTTAGTTTGGCAATTTCTCCAGTTAGGATGTGAAAGAAGGGAAAAACTTAGGCTTTGATGGCCTCGCTTATTTGATGAACTCTAATGGGCTCTATTGCCTCGGGGCAACTTCAAATCAGTAGCAGTAATTGAACAGAAATCACATTTGTGTGGAGATGCACACGCAAAAGGTTAAGAAGAAAAAAATGAACTTCCAATTGGTTCCTTGCAAGGGTGCATTTTCCCAAGAAGCCGGGTTACCTTCCGAAAGCGTCGCCTTCCCAGTAAAGGCAAAGGGCCAGGCGGGGCTATTTAAGGTACGTGCACGTAGTCAACCGACAGGTTCCAGGCTCCAATAATGCACACAAATTCATGCCTTCCGCTGTGAATACGAGCAGTCCAATATAAGAAACAGGGAAGCAGTATATGCTTCTCGTGTATGAGGCAATGGTGGCACATTACAGAGTCCCATAAGCATTTGACAACGTAGGTCCCAACATGGTTCTCTTCATCTAGGCCAGTCTGACGGTGACAAACGACATTTAGCATGACCTCTTACCCTGGCAGTCTTCATAATGTAAAAGGGTTTTTGTGGATGTACTGTTTTCACAATATTACAACTAGCAGCAACAATAATGTGTGAGTGGAGTTTGGAGACTGTATACGCTGTTGTTAGTGGTTTTAATGAGATGAGGCATGTCAGTGATAAAAAACAGTTTGTTCCTTGAGTCAACGATAGTCTTTTCAGTGGTCACGCCTTATTGAGTGCCGAGACTTGCGTTAGATTTTTGGTGCTAATGGCAAGGTTCAATAGATGGAATACAGTTGCGGTATCCATCAGAAGCATCAATAAGGCAGCAAGAAGCATTGCAGGCAGTCATCAATACAACTGAATAACTCTGGGAGAACAGTTGGCACGGCCACTTTTGTGAGTCCTGTGAGGGCAGGATCCATGAAGTGCTTACACCATGTTTGGTATGGCGAATGCAGCTGGCTGGTTGACTCTGTCTTTAGGGCACCTGTAGACCTGCACACGTGATAGGTGATATAGTACAGAAACTGCTTGCAATGACAGATGACCTGCGAATAGTCTGTAAATTTCACTGCAACTAGTACTCAAGTATTGCCTCCAGTGCATGCCACCTATTTAAAACACAAGTTCTCTTATTCTATTCAGCAATCATGCGGTCAAGCTATTAGCAACACTTAAAATATGGGTCTTTGTAATTTCGCAACACTGGTTAGGCACATTCTAATGCAATTCAGCTATTGTTTGGGTTAAAAAAATGATAACGCTGCTCACAAAGCCTGAATCCCTTTGTATTTTTTTGTAAAGTCAAGACGAAGAGCGAGAGCGAGCTGAACGTAATACAAAGCTTAAACAAACCTGTTGCCCCTCGGGCTCGCGAAAGAAACGCATCCCGAGAACGGGCACCTGGCGAAAGTATATTTGGGTGCTGCAGCAGTGACCGTCGTACTGAGTACTACTGACCACCAAAGGTCACGCCCTAAAAAATATGACAAGAACACACACAGATAGGTGCAATCTGCGCAATACGTGTTTAATGAAACTATCCAAAATATTACCAGAGAAAAGGGAGTAAACGCTTGAAAAAACGGCAAGTGTGGAACAGTTCTATGCAATGCCTGTGATACCAGAATTGATATACGATGTAGAACGAAGACCAAATTTGAAGGTTTCAATGCACTCCGCTCTCACCACGCCCCGAGCAAAGCTGTTATCTGCCGACGAAAGACGCGTTTTTACTGTACCTGACGCGCCACAGCGAACCGACGAGCGCGCGTTATCGGCGTCGGCGAGTGGGTTCGCTTTGTACGCAGGCTGCTTGGTATGCACCCATGTATAAAACTTACGATGAGTGTACGGCTGCTGGTTATGCCCAGATATGCGAAATTAATGCAGATACGGCTAGCACAACGCCTGCTTCGCCTACGGACCGGAGGCCGGCCGGCCACTTCCGCAACTCACCGCCGTCGTTTGCGGCACGTAAACGCCACGTGCGACGACGGGCGCGTACCGCTGGCATCCCTCAGCGCTAGATAAAACGGCACAACCAGCCATAAATGCCATTACGTCCGGCTAAAATATGGTGTCTTACGCCTTTCCGGGGTGTTTCCAAAGCGCTTATCCTAAAGACGCAGCACTAGCTATGCCTGATTCGATGAGGTTACGCAGTGCTCGCAGCGTTTCCAGTACAAGGAAACGTAAATATGATACGCCACACCAGCACTTTAAAAAAGAAAGTCTTACCTTTCGTTCCGGATGCAAACCCGGTGTAGCAAAGAAAGCACTAGGTGTTTCCTTCTCAACAACAGAGGTTGTTAGCACGAGGCTGCAGAAACACAGGTGCAAATGCTGCCGAAAGAGCCAAATGGCGGCTTGCGCTTGCGGCTTGGCCAGGCTTGGCGCAAAGAAGCCACAAAAGTTTACATTCACAGCCATTCAACTTATTACACAAATAAAAATGTGTAGGCTAATGTGTAACAAACTTTTAAAAGTATCATATTGTGGGTTAGCTTAATTTTAAATATATAGTTTTTTACCACTTGCGCCGACTGCCGGATGGTGCGTGAGTCAGGCCACTCGGCCGCGATAAGCCCGTGTGTCCACTCTTCTCATTTTTTATTTCTCTATGGCACTACCTCGACGCGTCCGGTAAGTGCGCCAGCCGCTCAAACAGTGGCTTTTTGCGATCAGCTTTGTCACCGTCCTTACGGTGTGGCACACAGTACGATTCACCAGTCTCCCGTCGCTGCTTGAAAGGAGCCGGCGCCCTAAAAACTGGCGAAAACGGAGGGCCAGTATCAGCAGCTACAGTGTAAGCAGTGGCAGTCCCGGGCGATCATCGTACACCGGCTTTGGTGGCCGCTCACCGATTACCGCGGAATTTTGGATTTTGGCGTATACGCATCAATATAAGAAAACATCAGTGGCATGACAGACTGCCTTAAAGCCGGCGATCCGTCCCGCAACGTCGCGTCGCGGCGATGCCGAGCCGCCATGTTGGAATAACGAAGTGACGAAGTTGCCTACAAGGTAGCTAGAAAGCATACTTGAATATCGGCCGACAAAGATAAGTGGAAGTACGGTTGAAGTACGATCGAAGGGCGCATTGGGTCTATGAAATGAGGGAAGCCGACATAGACGGCGTCAAGTTAAGCTCGGTTTCATTTGAGAAGACGCATCTATGAATTCGGGGGTAACAAGTGATCAGCGAAATGGCGGCCTGTTTTGAGGTCTCAGGCTTCGCCCCACAAGACTTGCTGCCGTATCCCTGTTCAGTGTATCGAAATTACTGGAGCAGGATCTGCTTGAAATTCGTGTAGCTCTTTGCATCATCTCCAGCCATGTGTCCGACGATATTCAAAGCTCCGCGGGTGAGGCACAAGTTTATTGAGAAAACCCACTGTCCTGCGGGTAATTCGGGATCGTTGCCACACGTTCGAAGCACTTGATGTAAGCGGCAAGGTCACCGCGCTCATGATTGTATGTCTGAATCCTTTTGCGAGGGCTGTCGTACCCGAGGGCAACGCTGCAGGCGCGCCTGACTGTATTATAGCAGTGGGCGGCTTCTGTGGGACATGTAAGTAAAGTTCGAAAACAGGCCGCTCTGTTTCCAAGCGAGCTCCTGTTGCACGGTTTGCTTCCAGTTACTCTGCGCGTTCTTCCCTCATTCCTACGCGCTTTTAGTCAACCCCCTCATTCAACTAAGAACTGAAGAGGCCCAGTTTCAGTTCTATGTTCAACAACTCCCCCAGCTTCATTCTTTTTGGTCCCAGACACGGCAGTAATGTGAGGCCCTTTGATCTGGATTTAAGATCAAAGTCTTGTCGCGGACGCCAGATCGTGATGGAATCGTTTGGTCGGGCAGGCGTGTGTCGCGCACTAACAGGATTCGACAAGGGCCAGAAAATGGGGCGCATTGACAGAGTTACGAAACGCGTAAAAACGGTGTCATAGCGAACTAAAACCGCACAGAACCATATAAGATCCCCGCTTAAGTTCAAGAGCGGGAAAAAGCGTGTTCTCACAGCCACCTTGATGGTTAATGCTCGGTGATATCGGTGGCGGGAGCGCGTCAATCCGGGTTGCGCCAAAGCCTGCAGCTCCGATCGTCAGTTGTCCCTGGACAAGGGAGCAAAACAAGCACCATGCTCTGCCTGACGGGAGCAGTACTGGTCCACCAGGTGCCGTCATCTCAAAACTCGGCAAATCGTAGGATCGCGCTCGGGGTGCTCTGCGGGTCCCGCATGCGTTGGTGTGTAGCGCGTGCTTGAGCCGGCTGGAACGACAAGAACTAAGAGCGCGGCCTTGGTCCTTGTAACGTTATTCACTGCTCGAATTTAACCCGCAGCCGCCACCCGAATCGTGTTCGACATCCCGAGCACCTTTACCACCACCTCCTGTTTGCTTCTTCTTGTGGCTGCAGGTGGTGCATATTTTTTCACGCTTTGGTGGCCAATCCTCACAGAGGCCTTTGATATTCTGTTGGAGACTTTTGATACGCATGGCAGAGAGATCATGCAGCTCCACAAGAGAGTTGGAGCTGTTGATAGTCCTGAAGCCAAGGAGCGCATAAGAAACTTATATGTGCGCTAAATGATTTCCAGCAATACAGCAGTCGAAATAATTTAGAAGTGGCGGCCTACATTTCATTAAAAACGAAAACCTTTTGGAGAAAGTGAACAACTTTGCAGGACTACCCGAAGCGGTGGCTCAGCTGCTAAGGCGTTCCGCTGCTGAGCACGAGGACGTCACTTTGATTCCCGGCCATGGCGGCCGATTCCTGATGGAGTCTAATAGCATAAACTCCCGTGTGTGCGAGATTTTTGCGCACGGTAAAGATACCCAGGTGATCAAAATTAATCCGAAGCCCTCCAGTACGGTGGCCTCACCGCCTGCGTTGCGCCGGCGGGTCAACCCTGCAATCAATCAACATTGCTTTACTCCTAGATCATTGCCCGTTTTATCTAATAGTTACGCGGAAATCCTTCATCTTGTCTACGCGCGCCAAAACATTGTACCAAAAACTTTGCTGCGACTTTTCCGGTAGCCTTTGAAGGAAGCCTGGGTGCTGGCATGAAATATACTGGAAAAGATATTCAGTTTGTTCACAAACAGACAACGCTAAACAATTTACTGTCATTCGCGAAATCCAAAGCACGTAGTATGAACTTTAGGTTCGCATGGTCTTCTGACAGCCATGTGTTCGTCAGAAACAGTCAGGTACTCATGTCATCAAAAATAAGGGTTCTGCTCACATAGCTCAAAATTTTATTCAACACCATCCACTGTTTTACGCTAGACATTTACATTATTAGACCCCCATTGAAACAGGATGAGGAGGTAGAGAAGGAAAAACTTTATTAATGTACAAGACAGAGTTAAAGAGAGGGAGAGGCGGTTAGGCCTCTCTTCGTGGGTGATATTCCTCAGTCCGGGATGTCATTGGTCGAGGCCGCCGCCCGTGCCCGCTGGACGAGAGCCCGCTGAGACTCGAGCAGCCGGACAGGGCGGGCTGGGCAGCCGGACAGGGCCGCCTCTCAGATCTCCCTCGTTGGCTTCACTTTGACTTTTAACCCTGGATTATACTGGCAGGCCCATACCATATGATACGTGTCTGCCCACTGACCGCAGAAGTTACACGAACCCGAGAAGGACGGGTTGATGTGTTTGAGCATTGCGGGGCTGTAGAATGAGCCCGTCTACAGCCGGCGAAGATGGCGCTCCTAAGTTCTATCCAGGCCCTTGGCGGGCACCGGGAACGCCCGCTTAACGAGGTGCAAGAATGTTGTGACCTCAGAGAATGTGGTTAGCGGGTAAGGTACAGGTGTACGGTCAGAGCATGGGAAGTCAGAGGAACTCCGGGGGAGAGACGCTCGGGCGGCTGTGTGCGCAGCCTCGTTCCCCTCTACTCCCTGGTGGCCAGGTACCCATACAAGTTGTTTTATGGTGTCGGATATTTCTGGATTAGCATTTGTGAGAATATTTCTAGCTAGGACTGCTATCCGACCCCTGATGAAATTTCGGCAAGCTTGTTGCGAGTCAGACATTATGTGCGTTGCGTCAGAGTGAGTGGCGGCCAGGGATATAGCCGTCTCTTCAGAAAACTCAATTTTACCCGTTTTCACAGATAGTTCATCCACCTGTGTTCCCTCCTGCAGGACCGCAACCGTAAAGATGCCCTCCGCGGTGGGCGCCGCTGCGTCTACATAATACGCGCCTTTACGGGTGCCGTATTGTTTTGTTATGGCTGTTGCTCGGGCTTGCCTTCTTCCTGAGTTTCGGTCGGGATGCATATTACGGGGCAGAGGTTTAACGATTAGCTTGCGGCGCCAAGCGGGAGGGATATCCACTGTATCTTCAGTGGCAGGAGGTAGAGCAATGCGGAAATCGCCAAGGATCTGCCTGCCAGTAGTTGTCATTGACAGTCGCATGATGTGGCTCGTGTACTGAGCCTCTATGAGCTCATTGATCGCATTGCGCATCCCGAGCTGTGTTAAACGTTCGGTGGACGTTTTAGAAGGGAGTCCAAGGGCTCTTTTAGCAACTGACCTGATCATAATGTCATGTTTCTTAAGATCGTTTTGTCGTAGCTTGAGATAGGGCACTGCATATGTTATGCGGCTGATGACGAAGGCCTGCACTAGGCGGAGCGTCTCGCATTCCTGGAGACCCCCGTGTTTGCCTGATACTCGACCGATCATGCGGCTGATTTGTTCACACGCGGCTTTAAGTTTGTTTAAAGCAATGGCATTATTTCCTTTATTATTAAATTGCAGGCCCAGCATGCGGATGGTCTCCATTTCGGATATCTGAGTGCCGCCCAAACTAATGTGAATTTTAGGTACTTCTACCTTGTCCCTGGTGATGTGAAGCAGCTCGGATTTTGCCGGTGCGCACTTGAGCCCGCATTCATCAGCGTACGTGTGCACTAAAGTAGCCGCTGCCTGGAAGGTTTCCTCGATTTGTCCGACGCTTCCGCTTGTCGCCCACAAAGTAATATCGTCCGCGTATATAGCGTGGCGGACCCCGTCTACCATTTTGAGTCTCTCAGGAAGTTTCATCATGGCCACGTTGAACAGAAGGAAAAGCACCGCCCCTTGAGGTGTGCCAGGAGTTCCAATCTGTACGGGTCCATAATTTGTGTCATCTATTTTTATGTATGCCTTCCTTCCCTCAAGAAAATCCTGAATATAACGAAAGGTTTTGTGCCCGCAATTCGTGGAATTCAGATTACTAAGCGTTTTGCTGTGCTTTACGTTATCGAATGCACCTTTCAGGTCTAGTGTTAAGATGGCCCTGTCCCTATGTTCTCCGCGAGGGGGGTCGATCACCTCCCGTTTAAGCTGGAGGAGAACATCTTGTGTTGACAGGTGTGCACAAAAACCAAACATGGTTGGGGAGAAGAGACCCTGTTCTTCGATCTAAGCAGAGAGACGCGTGCAGACCATCTTTTCCATGAGTTTTCCAACGCACGAAGTTAGAGAAATAGGCCGTAAGTTTTCCGTGTTTATCTCTTTACCAGGTTTGGGAATGAAGTGCACGATTTATTTTTTTCCACTCGTCCGGAATTGGGGCGCCATCCCAGATTGCGTCAATGAAGTGTGTAAACTCCTCAATAGATTTTTCGTGAGGTTTGCTAGCAGAGCGACCATGATGTGGTCTCCGCTCGGAGCCGTATCCCTTCTCGAGTTCGCAAGCGCTACGTTTGTTTCCTCAAAAGTGTAAGGGGCATTGAAAGTCTCATTAACCGTCCCTTCGTAAGAAAGAGATAGCGCGTCTTGATCGATGGCAGTGGAAAAATATCTGTTTTCTAGCGCCTGCGCTAGTTCTTGGTTAGTTCCTTAAAAGGAATGAAAGGTGCCCCTGAGGTTTTGTGCACTTTCACACCGTTTACTGCTCGGCTCGATAAGATATCGTAATATGCCCCAGGTTTTCCTCAAGCTGAGAGCTTCACTGAGTGAGTTGCACTTGGCGTTCCAAATATTTTGAGATATTTCACTGAGTGAGTTGCACCATGGAGTATTGTTCGGCTTGCTGTGTGAGCCTGATCTTAAGTTTCCCGTTAAGCGTTTGCCGGCTCCAGCATTTGGTGAGGGACCGACGGGCCTCCCAAATATGCATGAGATCTGTGTCGATGCCCGGTGTTTCCTCAGTCGTCTGTATAGTAGTGGTATACTGATCTCTACTTTTAATGAGACCAGCAGCCCACATATGGTAGCCGGTTGCCTGATCAAGTGCCGGAAGGTCTGAGTCTCTAAATGGGGTCTAGTCCGTAAGTTTCGCCTGCCCTTTCTCGTGCCTTAATTTTTGCGTCTCTACTGTTACTATGAGGTTGCGGTAATCGCTAGCTAAGGTTTCTTCCGTGCTGACCCATGCATAGCGTTTTGCATTGCGAACTAGGTAGAGATCAGGACACGTGTCTTTAGCCACGCTATTGCCTGTGCGGGTGGGATAAAAAGGGTCTGTGAGGAGGGTAAAACGCATGTCTGCTATGTTTGCCTCTACTTTTCGCCCCTTGATGTCTTCTTTATGATACCCCATTGATAGCTGTAAGCATTGAAATCTCCTACAATTACAAATGGTGACCTTCCTGCGATTCGGATGTCTTTGTGTAAGATTTCTGCAAACGTATCTTTCCGGTTTCTTGGGTGGCTATAGATGTTTTGCACGTAGACGCCGCCTTGGAGGCGTCTTGTGGGTAATATATGGACGAACGTGGGGTCAATATCCCGGTCTAAGGCGAGGTCAATAGTGGTTGCCGTGCATTGTTTGTGCACAAGGACACATGTGGATAGATCTAACTGGTGTGTGCTCTACGACCTGGATTTTAATGATATTCCCACGTCTTGCATCGTAATAACGTCTGGCATCGTCTCAAGCGTTTCAAAATATTGATAGAGGGCATTCTGCTCTTTGTTAAAACCCTTACAATTCCAGTGTAAATTTGGACGCATCCCGCGTTTTTTGACACTTTCGCCATAAGGCCAATTATTTGTCTTCGGTTTTCGAGGTCCGCTGACGAACTGTGTATGGGACCGGGCGTTCGCCACTCTCCCCGAGTCGCCGATTAATTTTGACCTCCCAAGCATTGAGCCGCGCATCTATGGGTTCCATTAGAGGTTTCATCATATTTTGGAGGATGGCAGGAAGAATGTTCTGAATGGTGATCTGAATGTGTGATTCAAGGTCGGTTTTAATGTCTTCCATTTTCTGAAGCAGGGCAAGTTCAAACTGTGTGTTTTAGTCTCGAATAGAGCTCCTGACACCCTGGTTCTCCAGAGGTGTGTTCTCTACCTGCTGCCTGTCTTCTGGATCTGCTGTCGGGATCATAGGCTCTTCACTTCCATCATCCCCGTCGTGTGGAGGGGCTGGTGTGACTAGGCTACGTTAGAATTTGATGGTGCGAATTTCTTGGCGAAGATGTTCCAGCTCCCGCTTTGTCTGAATATTTTCGGCTTTAAGTGCGTGTATTGCCAACGAAGGAGGGGGGGAACTAGCGACCCGTGCCCAGATGCTCAACTTTGTGTGATCCGCTGCTGGCGGGTTCGTTGCTGTTTTGGCGTGCCTTCGGCCCTGGTTCCTGGATCTTCTTCGTCCCCTTTTTCGTTGATGCTGTAGCTGTCATTCCACGCCTGAGGGCGGGTCGTTACCAGCGCCTCTCGGGTTGGTGCTTTTCTTGGTGCCACTGTTGCGCACTGTCCCTGGTCTCCAATGTCTAAATTTGGCAGCACAGTCCGCTGACCCACTGAGGTTACTGTCCCCGCAGATGAGGCAGGTGGGCGGGCAGTTGTGTTCAAGTCCCGGCTGTGCTTCCCCGCACGCCTGGCACTGTTGGGTGTTGGGCGTAGGGCACACGTCCGCGCGATGTCCGACCGCCCCGCATCGCGGGCAGGCCGGGGTGATTTTTCGGTAAAGGCGTACCGAGATGGCTTCGTTCCAGTAGAAAATGTGACATGGCACTTGGCGTTCCTCAAAAGTCAGGACCGCCACATTTGTTTCTCCGAGTTTGCGTATGTTGAGGATTTGTGCTTCGGGCGAATATGTGACCCCTGAGATGTCTTGCTCCGTCACTGCCGGGTCTACGTTGATAACAACCCGGCAAGTATCTTCGGCTGGTTTGAGATGCGCCTCTACTTCTCGCCGTACGCCGTTGATGATGAGCTCTCTCACGGAAAGCACTTGTCTTATCCGCTCTGAATTACGCACTCCCACGATGATGATGTTTTAGTCCCACACAGCACAGATGGTCAATTCATGCGAGGCCAGAGGGATGCCTGTAGCCGTGCTGATGGCAGCTTTAAGTTTGTTCGTGCCTTTGTACGCGGCAAGGTTTATCGTGTCTCTTGGCTTAATTACGACAACGGAGTCTTCTCTTCCCAGCTTCCGCATGAACGCTGGCTTCCAGCTGGCGCTGCGCGGCGTCTGTAGGCGCCGGTCTGCGTTCCCAGCGCGCTGAGTCCCAGTGGTCACACCGTCTTGGCGCAGTTGCTCCTGTTGTAGACGTTCCTGCTGGCGTTCAATTTTCTTCTTCATCACGTATTCCGTAAACTCCTCTAATACTGGTTGATTTGTGGGCGAAGTCTGAATTTCGACGACTTGCATGGTGTCTGGATCATATCCCGTCGCAGTCGTCATGGCGCCGACCACCCAGCGCTGCCCTCCCGCCTACGTGACTGGGTGTTTAGGCTTAGCGCGGCGTGTCGATGTTCGTGACCGAACTTCGGCCGTAGTGCAGCCAATGGTGGGCCCACCTGGGTATTATTGATGTCCAGAGAGTCCTGGAGGCTTCCAAAAATGGTCCAGCTAATTTTCGGGCGATATGAAGTGAATTCAAGGCGGAAAACGAATTCATTCAGAGATGACACGACGCACGTCAGCTCTCTTGGCGCGATCGCAGCGCCTACAATTAAAACAGAAAATCGCCAGATTTAGGTGGTGAGATTTACAATACGCAGGTACGCGTCAATGTCTTGCGTAGCCCCGTTGACTATCCTCGCCTCGTCTCTGGCCCTTGTCATGCCTATAGCATGTGATTCCATGTCTGCAATGCCATCAAGAGTCGCATTGCTCTGCGATATTTTCTTAACTGTGCTGTTATATAGGTAAACGTGGATGTAACGAACCTTTATGTAATGAATTCCTGGATTTAACAGTTTTTAAGTTCCCCATTGTCACACCCATTGAAGCACTTGTGTTTGCGACCTCTATGTAACGAAACGTCGCAGCGGTTAACCTTTATGTAACCTGGTCGCCCAGCTGATCAGTCACTGTTTTTAAGTGCGAATGCACTTTATAAGTGGCCCCAAAACTTCCACCGCCGGTGGCGGCGTCCGCAGTCCTCCTCTCCCTAGCAACGGCGTGGAGCGGAGAGGAGCGTCGGTAGCAACGGCGCGGGGACGTCACTTCACCACGTTACCGCGCTCGCTCCGCCTCCTCGCCGTAGCTGCGCGGGTGCGCGCCGCTCCCCGCACCGCTCCTCGCGCCGTGACGTCATGGTATGACGTCACAGCGCGCCTCCTCTCCCCAGCAGCTGCCGCGCGCCTCTCTCTCCACCGTGACGTCACACTCTCTCCTCTCCCTCTCGCTCGGCTGCAGCTGCCGTGCGCCGCTGTCCCTCTCCCCTTGCGCTCGCCTCCTCTCTCAGCCACCTGGCTCGGCGCGCTCGGCGTGGCGTACCCCCCTATAATGCAGCGATAAACTGCCAGACCTCCGTGGGTCGGCTCGCGCGCGCTCACGGGCGAATGCCAACGGATTTTAACTTTACTCCCCCTCATAGCATCACCCCGTGCATTCGCACTTAACCATGTTCACCCTCGGGGAAATGCTTGGGAGTTTCTTTTTGCACTTTTACTCAATAGTCGACCGCAGCAATGAACTAATTTAGCGAATACTAGCACTACCGTAAAGGGAAAGCAGCAATGAAAACGTCTTGAATGGCCTGAACACAAAATTTGTCCTGGCGATGACGATGATGATGATGTCGAACGGAGGGGCTAGCGACATCCCATGACTAACATAGGAGTCGCGTTTGTATTGCTTGTGTAGCGTGAAACCGCACCAGCTACCAAGAGTAACTTCCCTTCACCCTTTTTTTCGCTCGCAGCACTAACTACCGTGCGCTTCCATGCCTGAGTGTAGTTTCGGTGCCAGGCCTAAGTTTTGAGTTGCTAGGCCGTTTTGTCAGCGTGTTACCCTCGCGTCTCCACTTCTATCTGTGGTATCGGTCCGTCGGTGATGAGTGCTTCTTCTAGAAAGGGAAATTTTGACTCACCTCTTTAAGCGCAAAATGTTAAGGCCGTCTCCACTGGCAAGCAACAAGAATGTCGCCGCCAGGTACAGAATGCCACCTAGCACCCGCTCACCAATACTGACTGCGGTCAAGAGCTTCAGGTTCAAAAAAAGGTACCCTTTCAGCATAAGTTTGGCTGTCGTAGGGCGTTAAAGCGATGAGAAGTGTCAAAAAGCAAAAATGGTATTCAAGTTACGTTTGACGAACTACGGGGGTAAATGATATTGCTTCATTGGAGCGCCGTGAAGTTCCTGAGCTCGTGCGAAATTCGGAGGCGCAACTGACCCAGTTTTTAGCTGTGAAATAAATCCATGAGGGGTGAGTTAACGTTCTCTTAAGTCTAGCACCTTAGGTTTGTTTCTGCTTCATTCCCGCGAGCCTTTAATCAAAACCTGCGTGTAACAAAAAATTGCGTATATTTTCAAATTCATTACATCCAGTCTTAACTGCATATTCAAGACGATAACATGTCATAACTCATCCTCACTAGAATTCTAAAAATAAAAAAGCAAGGAGAAAGGCGTTAGGCCTATTGATTGAAGTGGCACTTTTTTATACAGCTGAGCACACGACTGGCTATCGCTCAGCGTTCCGAAGAAAAAGGAACTTACTGACAAGATTACTTACTAACAAGCAACTCTAAACGTAAAGCTAGTAAACAAAAACCTAAGCTTGAGGCATCATCTGTAATATTATCACGCCGTTCGTGATATGATTTTTCTCTTGGCATTCTGTCACGATGCAAAGGCACCTAAGGTCTTCGAATTCGACAACAAAACGTTCGGGGGTCCTTAAACTGACATTTGCAATCTTCGACGAAACATTGAATCCCCGCATCGGTACATAGTGACTAAGGTTTTCAGCTGCATAGTTAAAGGACGCGGATTCGATTCCCCGCCACGCCAGCCGCTTTTCTAATGGCGGTGAAATGTGAAGACGCCGTGTATTCGAGATTTAACCCACGTGATTAAAATTACTCCTAGCCCTACACCTCGCTGTGCTTCATCGGCTGTGTATCATTGGTACGCTAAACTTCGCAGCCAATCAATCAATCAATCAATCAATCAATCAATCACAACCAAAAAGTCAATCAATCAATTCAAACAGAGTAATAAGGACGAAACTTGTTTTGGCAGCTAGTCCTTTTCATCATAGAAGTGCCTAAAAAGTGCTAGTCTTCTAGGTGGAGTGGGGCCGCCCGCCACCTGAAAAACTTCATTTTCTTTAACCGCAACCTCATAATTCTAAACTGGCACTTTCACATGATATTTTAATAATACGAAAAAGGGTTTTATTTACTAAGCGCAGCAGCAGTGCTGAAGTATTGCAAAACGAAAGAATAGGCGTAGAATCTTTTTGAAGAAGTCACAACCGAATCGCTATCGAACGCCGTAGGCCTGGTGCGGCAAATCATTGTTTTAATGAACTCAGGTCAATCTGCCTTGTTTGGCGTCATCGTAGTGTCTTCTGTTTCCGAGTGCACACATTGCTTCCTCAACCTTTCCTAGCTTTTCCTCAACATTTCAATAAAGACAAACCTGAAGGTGGGAAAGACGACTTTCCCACCTCTTCCCCTTGAGGCTCGAGTGTTGTCCTTGGGGGTCGATGGATCCCACAACTTGGTGCCGAAACAGCCGGCACTTTTCTCTGCCATTCCGACGACTACAAGGAGTACCGTTGCCCTTTATGTGACGGCTTCTGCTTGAGGAAACGGCGGACCTTCCAAAAACCAAGGCTGAATCCGGTCGAGCGCAAGCTGCGGTGACAAACTACCTTTCGGGACAAGCTTTGCGCCGTCTGGACTGACAGAAGACAGCTTCCGAAACGGCACCAATCGACGCAGCGATATCTTTGAAAAGGATCGAGGCCAGATATCGACTCCTCCAGAAGCTGGATGCGGACAATTTTATGAACACCACGGAAGAAACGGTCATAAAAGAGGCTTCAAGCACGACTTCGTTAAACAAGGTCGTGAAGATCATGGCGGAGCTTTGCTACAGATCTCGAGAAGAACCGGCTTGTGAATCTGTGGTTTCGCCTTCTGTGACGAGACCACGAGAAGCGAGCCGGCAACTACTCGAACAAAGCTACCGGCAATAAAACTAACGAAGTTTGGCGGAAAACGCCTTAATTCGACCAGATTTGCAAGCAGTTTTAGCCCGCCTTCCACAAAAATTTTGAATTGCGTCCGACCGAAAAGTTATACTACCTAACTTACTGGCCGACTCGGAGACTTGAGTGGTAACTGGTCTTCCCATGACAGATCAGGGCTACACCGACGCGATCGAAGTAATTTGCAATCTGTTTGCGACAAGAGTATTTTTCCACAAGACAACTTGTGGGTACTCATTACTATAAGGACGGTTTTGTAGTTGACCGACGTCACAAAACTTGGGCAGCTCGAGGACGATATTCAATTACACTGTAGGAGCTTGAATGAGCTTGGAAAAAATGCAGAAACGTATTGCTCCATACTACGTGACCTATTTCTACGAGCACTCCTACGAGACATGACCCCGAAGTACCATGAACAGTCAAGAACATCGTCTGCTCTTTCGCGGTCAACTGGCATAAAACGCGAGCAGAAACTGACTGACCACAAGCAAAAGTTTGACGAACTGGTGGACTTCTTTGGAAACGTACTTGAGTGTCTGGAAGGAATATTTCAGGACACGTCGCAGATAACGATATGTAGGAGAAATGACAAGCCAGGAGAACACGGTGAACAGGAATCTTCGAACATAAGCATGCTACAAAATCTCTGCATGCCGCAACTGTAGAGGCGCGAATGTGCCTGTTTTATCCCGTATCAGAAGCAGCTGCTTCCGTGTCTGAAAACTTCACCATGGAGCAGAAGATCCTCCACACCAAATACAGGCGTTATTTCCATTGTGTAACTATGTGACACATCCCCTTAAAATGCAGAAAGAAGATTACTTGCCCCCGTTGTAAATGTCGACACGTGCTTTCAATGTGCAACGCAGACCCGGGTAGAAAAAAGAAGTCAGAAGGACTTTCCCCCCGTACTGCTCCCATTCAGACAAGCGCGCTGCGTGGTCCTTCTTCAGAGGCTGGCCATTCAGGCTTTTCGCTCTGGCGCCGTCAAACTGTGCAGAAGTGTCTTCGTTGAAGGTAGTCAGCCAACTTTCATCACTGCTGAAGTCTGTAGAAAGCTAGGTTGTCAGTTAATCAGAGAGGAGATCCTGATTTTTTTAGCTGCCGTTGTCATCGTCATCAGTTGACACCTGCGTTTTTGGAGCCGCCGATTTCCATAGGGGCGATTTCCCGTGCAAGCCGGGTGAACTTCCCAAGCGTTGTTGTCACACACAAGGGCCACGCGCCGGGCCGGAGCGTTGCTTGTACCTATTTTACCGGTAGGTGCCCGGTGCAACCAAGGCACACGATTGCACATGGTGCCTTCCACAGCCAACGTGGACGCTCAACTCGCAACCGCCTGTGGCAGGACATGCCGCCAGACTCTCTCACCCCCGGCAATGGCGCTACGCGGCATGATTATGGGGGGCCCCGCCGGATGCACAAGACTCAGGGTCCCCTCGCAAGGATAAAGGCAGCTTTCCAGACATGAATTTTCCTTTCAAGGGTCCGCACTCGACCAGGGAGGTGTGTATCCATTAAAGAAACCGGTGGGTACCCGGCGGTACCAGGATTCGAACCCAGTACCTACGGCATACGATGCGAGTGCTGTGCCTCTGAGCCATTGCTGCGTATGAAAAGGGCAAGATGACTCGTTAAGAAAGTGTGAAGTTCACTTCCAAGAGCCTACCGCTTTAACAAAACACTAATGGTGGAATCACTGGAGGTAAAGCTCATCTGGAATGAGACGATTCCTGTCCCCTTTAAAGTCGCACTGTATCGACACGTCAGCCTTTATAGCTAGCTCCGAGTGTTACAGGGGCTTATCAATTTTGATAGGATCTGCGTTCTACTGGGACATCATCACAGGCAACGTGAAGACAGTTGGACCCAAAACAAAATCAATTGTCTGTCTGACGCCACATCAACTGTCTGACGCCACATTCACCTTTGAAGAGTTGTGGGAAATATTTTTAAATTCTTGATTCTTCCCAACGGTGTTAAAACATATTCAAGTTATTATACAGACAAGGGTCCTGTAAATAAGGGACTGCTACGGGACCCTTGATTGATTATTGCGAAATAAAAATTCGCAGAAAGCAGCAAAAACAGAACACAATATTTAAAAAACAGATGCTAGCACGAATAAGTACTATTTAAAGGGCGCTCAAGTACAATAAGAAAATAAGAAGTAGAGAACTTGGTTTAAAAAAATGTGAACCAATAATAAGTAGTGCTCAATATTAGCAAAATACTAATTCAAAAACAGTAAAAAAACGTTGCCAGCAAAAAGAATTAACTGTGCACTTGCACTACACACACAATCTAGCTCAAAGCACAGGGAACTTCGATAATACAATAAACAATAACGCAGCAATACAGATAATAAAAACAATACGTTCATCTATTCAACAAATAGTTTTTAGCATTCGTTCGAAAGAAAAGAATTAGGATAAAGATTTTAGTTTTGTCGAAAGACTGTTCTTTGAATTCAAAGAATCTCTATTCAGGGAATATTTTTTAAGAGACCACAGCCACATCGCCATCAACTGCCATAGGTGTGGTGCAGCAATTCATTATTTTTAATGAACTCGGGTTAATCTCCATGCGTTGGCTTCACGAGCGCACGCATTGCTTCCTCCTCTTTTTATAGCATTTCCTCGACGTTTTATTAAACACAGACCACAAGGATCGCTCCTCTCCGCCTTGACGATCGGGTCTTTTTGCGTGAGGGTTGATGGGTTCCACAATTGGGAAGACCTATGAGAGACTTCTAGAGGATATATGTAAGGAGTTTGGGCAGTATGTCTCCCGAAAAAATTCATATGTTTCCGAGCAGAAAAAAGTACGCCTGGAGAAAACATCTCACTAAAGTCTGCACGGCGTGTCTAGAGGGGGTATTTATTATGATTTACTGTTACAACCAAGGATTACCAATAAACCAGAAATACTTGAGCCTTCTTACGTCTTCAGACGACATACTATTGCTGGTTTAGTCTTCAGAATGCGTACAAAACTGGTAGAAAATACCAAAACAATCATCAAAAAGCAAGGCGGCTAAGAACAAATAAATATGATTGAATGTAAACCATAATAAATAAACAAAACAAAAGCGCACTTTTAACTTAGGGAATGCAAAGCTAGAACAAGTAGAATTGTATAACTACCTTAGACAACCTTCTCAGTCCTCATAAGAAGAAACGAAATCCGGTGCACACCAGTTATGGGTTGGGGTGCACTGAGAAAACTCTCTTAAACAATGAAAAGTATGGTACGTATGTGACCAAAATCACATATTGTACACCCAAAGCACGCTGCGGGTGGGGACGTATGGAGCGGAACTTTTGCGCGTTATTAAACAACATAACCAATTAGTGCCCTTCCACAGTGCGAAGAAGGATTACCTGCAAAGCAGGAAACAGTCCACGGAGGGCACGAAACAGAACCCGTTTACTGTAATTTGCGATGCAGCACATTTCCTAGCCAATTAGCTGAATGAACCTCTGACAGTTCCAAGCTTTGTTCTTGCAAATAAACATGGAACTGCGTGTGTCCCTCCCGCGTCGTAAGCATCCCTCTGTCTCTGAAAGGCCGGGTTCAGACTGTTGTCGGAACTGTCGCAATAACTTTAAACAATGACGTCATTTCACGTCTCAGCCAAACGAACTGCGTGACATGGCATTTTTTATGTCCGCAGATCACGATAGGGGTTTTGCGTCGGTAACCTGAACATACCCTAACGACCAATCCTAATTCGCTCTACCACTAAAGATTCCGGACAGGTCCCATTGGGCCTTTTAACGTCCGTGTTTAAATCTTGCGCCAGCACAACGGACATCCCATCCATCAACACGGGCATGCATTCAACCTATAGCTGCCAGTGCACGCCTCACCTCCTCCCTCCCACTATTCGCCACAACAAACCTCCGCACGCATAAACCGGTAACTGGTCATGTGCGCGTGCTTAGAAGTGACAGACGCTGTCGAAAATATCCCCTGAAAGCCCTCGGAAGAAGTGGCATTGGCTCACGACGGCATTCCAAGCGGGCGAGTTGCTGTTCGACCGGGAGTGATTCACCGTTACTTTACGAGCTGACCTTGAGGCGGTAACGGCGGTGCAACAGCTTTCCATTGTGTTTGCACCCATTCGCGCTTGTGTTCGGGCGAACGCTTCGATTCTTGCTCTTCCTCCAAAAGAACAGCATGCATCCGTCCCATAAGGATTTAAAAACTGGAGGCCCTTGAGCTCAATTCTCGCGTACAAACATGTGGCTGTCCGTGTTTCTTCTCCCTCGTATGCATCTTACTGTGTGTGTAAGATGTCTGTGTAACACATCTTCCCACACCGGAACCACTCGATTGCGGAAGACAGCCGCCTAACCGCATTAAGCCATGTAATGTCGACATCTGAATACCAGCAAAACCGGTATTTCATCAGCAGTGGCATGAAGCGTAGCTGTGCGTACACACCTCTTTTTTTTCTACCCGAAAACCGTGCACACATGAACCAGAAACCGGTAATAGGGCATGTGTAGGCGCGAAAGACACCGGTGAATGTCGCTCGGAAAGATTTCCAAGCTGAAAACGAAATATGGGCTCAAGCCGGCGCTCTAACTGGGGATGTTTCTATTTTACCGGGAGGGATTCGCAGCTACTTGGCAAAGTGAATTTGAGTGGAAACGGCGACGGCGCTTTTCGGTCGTTTTAGGGGGCAGCCCTTTGGCATGCTTTAACTTTGCTTCGTGGGATTGGCGTCTTTTTATGTCCGCTTTACCGAGTGAGCGAATGCAGCAGCGACGAAAAAAAGAAAACGGAGAGGAGCGGCTAGCGAATGGTGAAAGGGAGTACGACACGTGCGGCTACGGCATCATCTCTCTCACTGCCTTTCCCTCACACGTTTCATGTGTCGTCACCAAGTAACGGTCTCTCACTGACACGTTCCCCATGCCCTCTTCAATTCTCCGCTAATTGAAACCACGTCATGTTTGCGCGGGAGCTTCAAGCACGATTTGCAAGAGCATTCGTGCTGCTCCCTTGTGAGGAGCTAATCCGAATCACGTAACATTCGCGCGGGAGGTTCGAACACGATTTTTAACATGCTGGCCGGCGGTGGTGGAGGCGCACTGCGAGGTAGCAGCCGAGTAGCGCACGCTGTCTTACGTTTGCTGATCACGCGAACCCTTCCTGAGACGCAGCCGAAATGCGCCTTGACTGTGAAGACTGCGGCTCGCGCAGCGCATAAATTTCATATTAGGGAGTGCAGTTATTTTCAGTGCATTTTTTAGATGCGGAGCATCTTATAGTCTGGGCATCCGCGTCCGCACTCACACTTCGCATGCGCAACTCTCCTCTTTCCCTCTCTCCCACAGCTGCGCGATACTCCCGCCAATTCTTCTCGTACCAGCCGCGTGCACTTCGCTTTCGCTTCTCCCGCGTTCTCGCTTCTGCTTTCGCGGCCCATGCTCGCCGCTTGCGCATCTCTCCTCCTCTCGTCTCCTCTCCTTCAACCTTCAATGTAAATCGGGTAGCGCGCTGCACGCGTTCAGTTCAGCGATTGCTGCGGTTGACTCACTTCACTCCGTTCTTCCGATGAAGTGTGATGGAAGCAACAGTCCCGTCAGTTTTGGGTTGGCGCAGGCAAGCGTCAGCACCACCCCACAAACTAGCAGCAACGCTACGTCCACTGAAGACAAAGCTGCGCAGCGAAGGGCACGCGATGCTGAGCGGGACACAACGGAAACACAACGAAACCCCGATATGCTCCGCATATACTCAGCGTTCCCTTCGGGAAGATGGGGCTAATTTTTGTATGCCCGTCGGTGCTTCTGTTTATTTTTCGCAATCATCTGATAACCGCACTACCGCCGTTAGCTGCCGACTGGGCAACTTGCCAAAGGGGCATCGGTGAAGGCCAGGGGGAAAATAGTTGTGAAAGAGGTGCCAGCAGTGGTGTGGAGGGTCCCCAGAGATGCGGCGAGTAAATCGATGACACCGGAATGAAAACTGGGGCCGTAGGGGGGGGGGGGGGGGAGGGGTATACTTATACTGCTTTGCATTGAAAAGGGTCAATTAATGTACTAGGACCATAATATTTTAAGACGGCTTTTATTGACCAAACAACAATATCTTCCAGCAATGCATTTGTCGTTAAAGGTGAAGCCAACTAACAAAAATCGGTGTAAGCTTTGTTTTCGAAAGCTGGCTTTTTCACATTTCAAGTTGCGTAGTGAATCATAGCCATTTACGGAAATAGTGTGATTACGTAAACGGCTCCAAATGTTATGTTTTTGAGTTGCCATTGAAGTTATAAACGATACAGAATTACTGTCTGCTATCCCTCTACGGAAGAAGTTTGGTTACATGAGCATCTACAGAGGCAGATTGGTTAGAAAACGGCTGTAACTTGCTTTACCGGAGCTACGGAGAAATAAATTATATGACAATTAGCCGCTAAGGCGATTCTAACTTCACGTACGACAGCTCCGCTGGTCACCCTTCTTCACATATTGCAAAGATAACTGAATTTTTATTAACTCCGCGTGTTGAAGTATCAGCTCATTAATATTTCTTTTCTTAACCATCGATATAACAGCGACAAAGGGTTTAAATAAAAGCTGTAACCTTTTTCTTAACTTATAGAAGGCGCTCAATAAAATAATAACCCCGGCTTTAGTGTGACAAAAAAATATCCGCCCTTTAAGGGCTGCAGTAACAGAAGAGAGAGAGAGAGAATGCTCTTTAATGTGAACTGGCGAGGTCAGCTCTGCTAGGGACAAGGCTTGCTACACCAGATGGGGGTGACTACGTTAATGAGTGGTGAATATCAGAGATTAGGGTGACAGGAGGAAGAAGACAATCATGAAACGTTAAAAAAAAAAGAAAAGAAAAACAAGAGAATGCAGCCGACAGAGTCCGGACATAAAAATACAATTGAAAAGAAAATCGTTAATGAAAACGCTGAATCAAATTGAAAAGTAAACGACTGGAAAAAAATAAGTAAGAACACCAACAAAAAAAAATAAATAGATGAACGCCACAGTGCGAAAGAGAAGATATCGTGACACACTTGCTCTGTCTGTGATCTAGAGAGATTTGTCCAGTTAAGTCTCTCGTGGGAACTAGACCAGAACTTTTGTACCTAAGGCACTATCAGCACTATTGGCCCCGGGCCTAAGAAAATGAAAACGTTCGAGACTGCCTCCATGACGTACACGAGTGCAGCAACAGAACGATTGTAGCTATTCTTTTTACAGAGTTGTTCAACACGAAGAATTTCCACCGCATGGGCATTTTACGTTTTCTTTTCTTCAGAACAGAAATGAACTGAGTGGCAGCAATAACTTGGGCGAAACCCAAAATAAAACAGAACAATGTTGGAAGCGGGATTTCTTTTAGGAATAACAAAAGTTGATATGAATGTGCTTTTTATATTGCCAAGTGCAATTTTGTTGTCGGACTAAAATAATTTATATTGCAAAGGCATGCTCCTACAATTTTATCCCTCCATTTACAGCGCGCCACAGGGCACGTTTCCGAGCGCGCGTCGCTTGATCCACCTCAACAGCGGCAGATTCGGTCGCCGCTGATGCCTGCGAGCGGCAAAGTAACCTGCACGCCTCTATGGCCCAGCGCTGCCTTTTAAATGCCGTCATGCGAAGTAGGACACGGCACCAGAACGGCGGTTAAACATATCAGACAGGGCGACGAGGGGCTTTGCGAACACGCTCTGAGATCGGCGCTCCTTGGTTCCCGTCTGTGCCCATACGCGTCGCAGCGATGCAGTTCGGCCTATACTTCGGTGATACCGGCTGGCACCCACGCCTATTTACTCAATGTAGTTCCTGTAATGTAGCTCTCCTAGGCGCATAGAGTTTTTTAGTAAGTATACTAGAGAGGAAACTGCGCCTCATAAGCCATGTCGTCGTGGGGGTTCATGGGAAGACCCCCCTTTTTGGCCTGGGCTTGGCATGACAACTGGATTTTAAGTGGTTTTTGGGATTTGCTTTCTTCCCTATGCATTAACACGTTTACGAGCTACAAAGAAGCCGAAATCCTGCCTGTTCTGCGGTTAATTGGTAAATAGGGATAATTGGGTGATTCCGTTCTGTAGTGCCAACCACGGCCATTATATGGTTAACAACCGCGTACCACGAATTCTAAACAAATTCGCCTCCAAAGGAATTAATTTAGTAGCATTACGCCTACTCAACTGAAACGCTATTACCTTCGCAATCATTTTAAACACCGCTTTTGTTCCCTTCCTTACTTTGAATTACTGTGCATTGTTACATTTGTATTTGCCATTGTGTGTTTGTAACGGGATCGCAATGTGTTGCAGTTCTTTTTTCCTATATTCTTTGTGCTGTAGATTCCTGCACTTTTTTTTTTTCACCGAAGCTAAATCCTACAAAGTTGTAACTTTGTACTAGATGATAGTCTTTCTTTTTCTTTTGTCCTTCTTTTCATTGCATTGCAAGTGTCCAGTGTCATCTATTTTTGTTGTGTGAACGTGAAAAGCATTATATATAAAAAAACTTTTTTTTTCAATACAATTTTTTTTCTGCTTGGTGTTGCGTTTTTACCTGCAATAAGAAATTCCGGAATTGTTCTCTATGTGCCCCACTGCTTTGTAAAAGGAGTTGGGTCCCTGTCAAGCTGGCTGCGTCCAGCTTTTTGCCCGAATTCCTGCGTTTTCTATTGTTGTTGTTACGAAAATGCAAAATAAATGAATGAATGAACGAATGAATGAATGAATGAATGAATGAATGAATGAATGAATGAATGAATGAATGACTGTTTAACCGCACGTTTTCTTTTTTTTTTGTTAATCTAGCTGACGGTTGGTGCACCGGATCACCACGAAAGCGAAGTTTTCATAGGCACGCTCAAAAAACTTTCCAAACTGTTCAAACAACTTATTATTTGAAATATTGGTAAAATTAATAAAATCAGATTCTCTATTGATTCCCCCCCCCCCTAAATATTAACATTGTTCGTAACTACAACCATGGCCTGCGGAATAGCAGGCACAACTGTTTCGGCAAAAATTACGCTTTACTTCCTCTTCCCTTAGTTTAAAACAGCCTTTTTTTATTTTCCACATACATAACTGCACACTATTCTTCGCGTTTTGATGGCACCTTGTTTATATTTGCGGTGACTAAAACGTTTCTATCCAAGCCAAGGATGAAACTACGGCGAGCGCGATGTATAATAGCGGTTCATGACCACACAAACAGCCTTGACGTGAGTCGCATAGCCGCTAGCGCCAGATTCCTCTCTAGTATATATTGTAAGAAACTCTATGCCTAGGGGAGCTGATTTGCTCGTCCATCCGCCATCTTGAGTTCCAGGTAGTGCGGGAAAGCCACCCGTGACCCGGCCGCGTATTCCCAAACCATATCCCTTAAGAGCCCAGGCCGACCACGCCCCCTAAGCAGGGGTGCAGCCAAAGAGGTTAAAAAAATAGCAATTTTTAAGCTCCTTGGGCACAGCACCGTGACTTCTCTATCTATATGTGCGCGACTTCATGCGAGGTGGATTTTCTCTTTTTCCCCTCCCCTCGTTTCGGCTGCTTTGCGGGCGGCCGATGGTTTCGCTCCGTCTGGGGGGCTGGCCTGCGGCGCTGGGGAAGCTGACGCACATGTGATAGAAGTTAACCTTTTGTACCTCAGCCCCTGATCTCTCCGCGCTCTTCTTGCGCGCCTGCAAGTTGACGCTGACCTCCGATCGTGTTCCTAGATGAGCGCTCGGCTCGGTGCTCGAAGTGCGTGCGCGCGGAAGGACGCTTTCACGCGCATGTGGCAATTATACACGTTCCGGAAAGCAAACACCCTCATTGAAAGCAAACACCCTACAGCACACAGAAGGGTACACAATTTAGTTGGGTGCTCTTTCACTATATACACACCTGAAAACACGATTCGGTGTTTTGAGCGTCCATCGAACACGGGACTGCCATACGAACATGGGACTGCCAGTTAAGTACATATATTTTAACCGAAATATTGTTAGTGGTGTTCGCACTGAATAATGCAGAGCAGATGGGTATGACTAATACCAGCGGTTTCAAAAGTTTTAAATGGGTCTGCCGATATAACCCTTTTGTTGAAAAATTCATGTAACTTTTGGCCGCAAGTCTTAATTGTAGGATAGACGGAAAGGGCGATGGGTAGACAGACTAAAATTTTCGCATTTCAGTAGCCCAAGGATTATCGTCTTTAACATGAAAGCCACTGGGAAAACAAGCGCGAAACGATCTTCTCCTGAGATTGCACGCTCATCGCGCGTATCAGGAAACAAGATCGGCGTTATAAGGATTGTGTTACTAACGTTACAAAGATCAACGTAACTAGTTCCAGTAACGCTGGCATGGAAGTAGGTAGGCCTGGCGGATTCTGGCGGTGGGGTTGGCCGGTATCTCTCCCCCTTCTGTGCCTCCCCGGCTTTTCCCGTTCGAGCGACTCAGGGCATCATCCGCCACTTCTGTGCATTTAACTGCATGGAGGTCGGCATTTGCAATGAAATGGCCGTCCAAGTCAACAAAACTCGGTTAAATACATTCCTCGGGGGCGGAGTGATCGCAGATTTATCACGTTCTAATTTATAGTGTGATTCGCGTTTTTATGTTTCAAGGAAATTTCGACTATCCCTCGGAAATTTCGATGTAGAAGTGTTGTGCCAGTAAAAACTCTGCCGCATAGTCGGTCAAAGCGGGTTCCAAGCATCTCGGCCGTGTACTTTCATGCCTGTCTTCCGAAAAAGTCCATGTCTTGTAGTAGCCCACAAACCAGGACGAAAATACCACTAACTCCCTTTTTTTTCTTAGGCAAAAAGACCCGATGGCACCATCCTAGACTTACAGGCCGCGACCTTTTTTTCTAAAGTAAGTATGGTACCCTGGTACAACTAATTCTTAAGTATGCCATTCCAGTGCTGGTAATTCATGTCTCTCATTTTAATTTGTTCCTTGAACTTACACTACTTTTTGAGCTGTGCATATTCAGGAGTTGAATGATTACAGGAGTTGAATAAATATTGTATTTAGAAGATTGTAATTACAGGATATGAATAATTACTCTATTTTAATTACAATATTACAAGAGGCGATCAGCTTTTTTGTCTATTTGGTTTTACAATCAATTACAATCAATTCCCATTTACATGGCAATGTGTTGCAAAATACTTTTCAAATAAGATAAGAGACAAACGGCCGCGACGTTCCGGTTGTACTGTGGTGCTTGTATTTATAAAGATAGCAATAGGTGAAAGACGAAGCAGCTCGAGCGCGAGCTGCTCCAGTGACGAATGACACCGACGAGGTCATCATCATCGCAACAGGTGATCCGTAAAGTTTCTATTTCTTCTATGACACCAAAAAAGCCCTGGTCAGCCCACGCCCAGTCGGTACATTAAATTTGTTCCAGCCGATCCGGGGAGGCAGTCAGACAGGGAACCTGCCGCAGGTGCCGTCTTTTAAACCCAAACAAAGAATGCCGGCTCAGTTGATGCAGCGAGGTTAATATTCCCTTGTTCTCGTCTGCGCTTTCGAATTCTTGTGCGGATTACGGTTTTTCACTGAGGCCTGAAAACATTGTCTTGGAAGCTTCCAGTTCTCTCTCAAAAGCTGTACTCTGGTAATGGGGTTCGCCTTGCGAGATTTATCCTGGTTGTTAGGACGGTGTCGGCCGGGTGCTTCCATCGCTCGAGTGCGTTGTGGGGTACCTGCCACAACAATCGTCTTTGCTTGTCTTACAAGATAATCAAGATTCCGGTCTTTAGTATGCTACGTCATTTGGCTGTTCGTTGCAAACACTTGTATGCCATCTTTTTGCAATTTCAATTTCTCAGCAATAGCATCCGTTCCTTTATACTCGAGTAATGGGGTATAGGTATCTCTTGCCGGCGTTACGGCCTCCGATGAGCAATATTCCTCGGTCATCAGTTTAAATTCTTGAATCTAACACGATAATAACCAATGCTGCGATCAGAGTTCAGGCGCCGCCAAAACGGGAGTCCTATTTTCACATTTGACCTGGAATAAGGAATTCTATGGAGGCGAGGATTGCAGAACAATTCAGTCAGTGTGAAAAACTCCGCGAAGGTTGTCCCTGGATGCACTTTTTCGGTAATCTGGCACTTTTCAATATTTTAGTGTGTTTTCGGTTGTATAATTAGTGGTATAATTGAAGAATTACATGCACGATATCTTTCTTTTTAGTAACGATTTAGAGCCAATTTCTCATACAGGTGGTCTGTGCCTATGAACGGTTCAATTTCCTCGTTTAATATTCTCAGTTCAACTTGAGTTTTGCGTAACTCATGCCGACAACTTTTCAACACGTCGCACACATTACTGGTCATTAGGGAGAATTCTAGTACTGCTTTTGCGACTCTGCATATTCTTCGAGTGATCAACCGCATTTTTTCACTTGCGTTAAGTTCATAAAGCCGCATCATAGACACAGGAATATTCCGTTCGTTCTGCGAAGGTGGTGCACCTTCCATTATGCGATAAGCTCCATTATGCAGATCACCATTGACAAAGTCAGCTCGTGGACCAGCCTTGCGATAATCGTGGGTAAGGGTGCATCGTCGTGTGGTTCGCCAATAGCCTTGGTCACCTTTGGGTACCACCACCGGTTCAGTCCTTCACACCGGTCCGTCGTCAGTATGGCGGGGTCCTCCTCCTGCAAAAGGCTCAAAATCACGGGAAGGCCCTATCCCTGGGTCTCTCAGCACCAAATCGTGAAATAACACAATAGACGAAGGTCCACGATGTCCCGGGGATACGGTGGTGGATCTTTTTACAATATGGCGATGATAGGAAGACGAAGTTTTTCGAGTGCGAGCTGCTGACGTGATGACTGGTACCGATGAGATCACCGTCATCACGGCAGCGAGGATTATTCACAAACTTTCTATAACTATTAATTCTTCTTTTAAAATTTACCCGAAAGCACCTTTCTTTTAAATCTGTATAACCCAGAGTACTTTCCCGGTAATGGACCCGTTTTCTGTATTTTTAGTTACATTGTATTTCTATTTCGTCCACAGTTCGTAGTTGCCCAAATCTTTTGTCTGGGTCTTATTGTATTTACAGTGCGGGACAGCTATGAAAATTATTTGATAGCTGTCCTATTGATTTGTTGAGAAAAAATACAAATGACCAAGCTTACAGCCTCCAAAATGTGGTACACAGCCCCTATTGTACACGCCGTATAGGGGAACGCTAATGGCAGTGTGATATTCGTAACTATAACTTTAATAAAGGAGAAAAGTATGCAAAGTACTTGAGTGCTGGTTTCAAAACATTCACAAAACGAATGGCAGACTTATAATAGGCTTTCTCATAACTACCTCGCTACAAGTGTAAAAGGGCGTGGAACACATTCCCATAATTGAGTTCTCCTAAATATGCAACAACAATTTCTTGACGGGCAGAAAATTGTTACTTTACTCAACGCTTCTAAGAAATCTAGGCTCAGCCAAATGAGCCATTGAAGGAAGGGTAATGAAAATAGTGGCTCGATTGCAGAACTGA
Organism: Haemaphysalis longicornis; assembly: GCA_013339765.2. Taxonomy (NCBI): domain Eukaryota; kingdom Metazoa; phylum Arthropoda; class Arachnida; order Ixodida; family Ixodidae; genus Haemaphysalis; species Haemaphysalis longicornis. Next base: position 207,162,473 of record CM023451.1, on the reverse strand, counting down.
ACGTGTTAAAACAGGAACCCAATGAGGTCTAGAGGCACCATTACTCAAAAGTGGAGAAATAAGAATGGCCAGGTATGGAGTACAACTGACAACAAGGGTCACACTTGCACACCGTAGCAACCGTCAGACAAGTGCAAAACCAGAGGAATATGTTACTCGATTATGCGGTCTATGGAAATATGAGCTGTTGAAATTCTGTTTACCAGGCTCCCTTTGCCATTTTATTTAAGTTTTTTGGTGATGATGACTATGAGATCTCTTACAAAGACCATTAGAAAGCCTGACAAACTAGAAAATTTTGAAAAAAATACAAACCCCAATCGAATGTCAAATGACCACAACCACCACAGTGGTGAGTTTTACAATTAAAAGACTGGCAGCGCACCACAAGCAACTGCGAGCAAGATAGCTAAAAATCTGCACAGTGTTTATCAGAACTTGAAGCTTGAAAATGTCAAAATTGGCTTCATTTTGCACAGCAAGAGTATTTGTGATGTTAGTTTGGGGCAGTGCAGGTGTGCTTGTTCAAAAAGTGCAGAAAAGGAAAGGTCATATACAGTTAAGAATATTTCTTGATCTATTGATTCATCGTGTCAATCCCTGCCGGGATTTTTACAGCAGCACGCATTGTGAAAGAACAAATGTCTAACAGATTTCTTTCACAATAGTTAGGGAAGAAGTAAAACAAAGGTTGACACAAAGTACAGAGTTTGCAGCGACTAAGAAATTATACAAAACTAAGAAGGGCAAAAAATGACAAGCGACGAATAGAAATAGCTCTTGCTCAAAAAGATAGACAAATCACAGACATCCACGCACATAAAAAGCGTAACATGGCAAACTTGTTACCAAGAGAAGACACCAATTTCATAAAAAATCTGAATTTGCGTACTGTTGTTTGTTCAGTAATAGAGTGATCTAATAAATTCCACTTTCTGATTGCGCGGAGAAAGAAAGAAACGTAGAACGTGTCGTTATTGCAAACGTATGCCAACGTATTCTTCAAGTGTTCGTGTATGTTTAAACGGCGGAGGACGGGGTATTGTTGGTTTGAATGTAGGTATCGGAGTTTATCTCTAAATCATTGTGACAGAGTTAATAGCAAATCTTCAAACGGTTCACTTTGGCAGGCATTTCCACTTCACCAACTCCAGCACGCGGTAACATTTCAGTTGCAGAGTCACTACGCACTTTTTCCAATAAAGCAATGTTCGCCTTTAAAGCCTGGAACCAGGCAGCACTTGCGTACGCCAAAACAAGGTGTATGGAAGGAGTATATGCAAAAAGCTTTGTTCCGTTCGATGCTGCTTTCAAAGTATGCTTTCAAAAGAAAAGCTTGTTGTGCGCTTTAGAGGTAACATGCTTAACATGTGCAGTACAGCTAGGATTGAAGAAACTATTACTGTCAAATATTTTTATTCATCTACTTATTTAAGAACAAACTCGTTAATTTGATAGAAAAAAATTTCATTTTACTCTCTTCCATCTTACGGTCATAGAATAATATATATATATATATATATATATATATATATATATTCATTGTTATAGGTTAACGCGGGCTGCATTAATTAGGAAATTCGGACAATCCCTTCTAATGACCATATGCCATAAGACATCGAATCGCTAGTGGTCAACCAGCCGCACGTGTCAACGAATGAGAAGCTGGGTGTGCGCGGCTTTGGGTGTGATCATTTGTCGGCTCTCTCTCTCTCTCTCTCTCTCTCTCTCTCTCTCTGCGGTTCTTGACGTCTGCGACCATCTGCATCTACTAGCAAATAAATCCCCTTTCATTTTGCTGGAGGTTGCCGTTCTCCAGCTATGCTTTCCAGCTACGTCAGTCTGGGTTCCTGAAGCAATCACCTCAAGGCTCAAGGATCGCGTCGGTCCGCGTCGGTCGGCCTCCCTGACCAAGCCCTGGAACTACGCAGCCTCACCATACCAAAGGCCATGCCATGCAGTAACGACACGCCCAGTGTGCCTCCGAGTCCAGCCATCATCTGCGCGGGCGCTCTCCGTGAACGCGAACGTGCCAAGTACAACGCAAAGAGGAGCAAGTCGTTGGCGTCCTTTGAACGTGTGAGTACGCATAACAGATGGGATGACGCAATTTAACTCAATAACGTCAGCTTTTCTTTCACCGGTCTCACCAAAGTGTGCTTCAACAACCACGCATCCGGCATAACCGCCTAGCTGGCCTTCAAGACAGAATTAATGGCAGCTTTTGGCCGTCCCGCTGAGCGGAAACAGGGCGCCGAACAACGCTTGCACGGCCGCGCCCAGAAAACAGACGAGACGTTCACGAGCTACACCGAGGATGCTTTGGTCCTGTGCAAGCGTGTGAACCCATCTATAACAGAGTCTAAGAAAATCAAACATGTCATGAAAGAAATCGACGGGGGTGCCTTCCAGATGCTCTTGGCGAGAGGCCCGGGCTCCATTGCAGAACTGTTCAACTTTTGCCAGAGTTACGACGAGCTACGTCCACAGCGAGTGTGCACACGGCACACCTCTGCCCAAGACGACACCATAGCGAGCTTGGTCCGTGACCCCGTTAACTCTTCTCTGCTATTGCAGATCAAACAGTGCGGTAAGAATTCGCCCGTCAGCTCTCCCTGCTGCCATACACCCCGTAACCTTCGTCTACTTTGGGGCCAACACCCCGAAGCGTAATTCAAGAGGAAGTTGCTGACGCCATTCCGCCGACTCCACTGCGCCTCCTCGTCATAACTTGAGCGTTACCACCCCGCTGCCGTATGCCGAAAGCGTCGCAAGAACTCCGGTACCGATCGTCACGTACGCTGACGCCGTGGGTGTCCCCCCTTAGCAGGTCGCCATGTCGTACCAACACCCTGTACTGATGAGGCCACCGCCCTTGTCTCGGCCTCTGCCCCATTCCAGCAGTGCCTGGTGAACGTGGCACAACCATCCCATCTCGTTCAATTGTCGTTAGGCCGGTCATGTCGCCCGATACTGCCGCCGACGCCTGACGGCCACCAACGACGATACCGGAGCCCCTAGGCCCTCGTAGCCGATCGCCACGCGAAGTCTCTTACGGGTCCGACTTCACCGCTGCACCTTCTGATTCCTGCACTTTCGCTACCCGTCGCTCGTCTTCCCCTGGACGTCGGTCTTTTTCTCCCATGCGCCGCCAATTAACCATAACCGAAGAGGAAAACCAGTTGACGCAGTTCAGGAGGCAAGAACTGCGTTACCAGAGAACTATTCATGGTCTCATTTTTCGCCCTCAAATGTTATAGACGTATTTGTGGAAGATCGACGTGCATTGGTGTTAGTCGACACGGGCGCTGCCATTTCAGTTATTCATGCCGACCTTGGCCGTGTCCTTAGAGAATTGACGACGCCGTTGAATGGATTTGTGCTACGTACCGCAAACGCACAGCACGTCCATGCGTTTGCAGCGTGCACGGCACGAGTTACAATCCAGGATGTTTTGTACACTGTAGAGTTTATTGTCCTTCCTACTTCTTTCCATGAACTCATAATGGGTTGTAATTTTCTCACTCGTCACCCCGCCATCATCCATTATCCGCGTGCAGAAGTACAATTTGCACCAGATTGCGACGCGCTATAATGAGTCAATTGCTGCTAAATTGGTCTTTAGCGAAGATGCAAAAGTTTCGCGGCACTGCTTGGTTTTCTAGCCCTGCGCTGTGCGTGCACTGATGACACTGCTGTGCACTGCTCACGCCACCCGACCTCTTCATTCGACGGAGACGTCTTCCGGTGCCGTCCGCTCTGCTAACGACCTATGCTGGTACGAGCCGCACCTTCGTTAGTGACTGGTTAGTAACCGGATGAATGTTCGCTGCTACAGGGTGAGACTATCGGCAGGATTGAGTCTGTCGAGCCAAGTGCTGTCATCAACGTGCCCGACGATACTCCCATTATCACTCATGTCGCAAAGCTGAGTGCTACATCCGAAGCAGAAATTGTACCATCCAACGTTTTCAATGCGGCTATCGATGGACATCTCACGCCTACACAACGAGATCATCTGCTGGCACTCCTCCATCGGTTTCGCTTTTCTTTTGACTGCTTGAAAGCTCCGCTAAGTCAAACATCAACAGTCAAACACAGGATAGACACCCGCTCTCAACTGCCGCTACGACAACGACCTTATCGCGTTTCCCGCGAAGAACGCCGTACTATTGATGGAAATGTGGACAACATGCTTGAGCGAGGCGTCATTAGGCCCTCCAATAGCCCTGGGCATATCCTGTAGTCCTTGTGACCAACCATCGGCGCCTCATTAAGGTAGGTTAACACGGGCTGCAATAATTAGGAACTGCGGAAAATTCCTTCTAGTGGCAGTGTGCCGTCAGACATCGAATTTCTAGTGGAAAACCAGCCACTCGTGTGAGCGAAAAGTAAGCTCGGTCTGCGCGGCTTTGGGTGTGATTGTTTGTCGGCTCTCTCTCTCTCCTCTCTCTCTCTTTGCGGTTGTGGACGTCTGCAACCACCTGCATCATATATATATATATATATATATATATATATAGTGTTACGTGGCGGCAGGACAATGATGCGACGAACCATGGGCGACGATGAAGTGATGTATTTACAAGATGTTGCCGCAGAGAGATGCGATCTATTTACAAGCGGCCATGATCCCTCGGGCCAGCCTCATCCTCTTCTTCGTCTTCGGGGACGGGTTAAGGCGCTATAGAGCATTGGTAGGTGTTCCGTTACATTACCCCCCTGCGGAAGACGACCGTCCCGGTCGAGGCCAAGTCACAGACACTGTGGCGACGCGGATGAGCCAAGCGATGAGAACATCTACAATGAACTGCTTGCCGCCACTGATAATGGTGATGGTCGCGATGAGCACCGGCCCCGGAACAGCTGTGACCACCGCCGAACCCAAGAGGCAGCGTCCAAAGCTTTTGGAGAAGCGCCGGAGATCTGGGCGGGGGGACGTCATCGGCTATACGTCTGGTCATGGCTGGTCAGTTCGTGTGGTCTCGGCGGGGTATGGGCAGGGGACACGGGGCTGGGGAATGTCGCATCCGTGGCTCACCGGGGCTGGGGCGGGCCGACGCTTTCCAAGAGCCAGGATGAGACCGCTTCATGAGCCGAGACGGGGTGAAGCTCGGGGCCGGGATGGGACTGAAACCCGCACCCCCCACCAAAATGTTGCGTGGCGGCAGGACAATGATGAGTCGAACCATGGCCGACGATGAAGTGATGTATTTACATGATGTTTCCCCACAGAGCGATGCAATCTATTTACAAGCAGCCATCATCGCTCGGGCCAGCCACATCCTCTTTGTCGTTTTCGGTGACGGTTATGGCGCTATGGGGCATTTATAGGTGTTCCGTGACAATATATATATATATATATATATATATATATATATATATATATATATATATATATATATATAGCGCATCACCTTGACAGCGCATCACCTTGATAATAGCATGCATCGAAGGAGCAGCAGCAGCAAGATTCGCGGGACGCGTGTGCAGATAAGGAACAAACTCGGTCGCGATTTCTTCTTTCTTTCTTTTATCTATTTCATTCTGGCTAACTCAGAGGCAGCCTGTTTGAGGGCGTTGCTTTACGGTGCGCGCGGAGGCGCAGTCACGTGGTATTTTTCATATTTCGCGGGTTTCCTTTATCAGTCAGAATAAATGTGTACGCAATTAGTTCATCGCTGAAAATACCGCAGTTAGATGCCCCTCGTGGTTACCTACAAGTGCCTCATTGACACTTTAGTGATTAGGACAGTATTTCTCGAGTTAGATAATTAATTACAATTAGTTAATTAAGCCCTATTAAAGACAAAAATACTGCCGGCTTCTACACAGTACTGTAAACATTATGCACCTGGTTTCTTTCGAGTTAACCCTTTACTCTTTTTTAAATCTTGGTGCATGATAGCTGGGACACCCTGTATATATATATATATATATATATATATAAAATATATATATATATTCTACACAGGGTGATGAAAGTTTAGTCGACAGGTTTTTTTTAAAAATAGGCGCTTAGATTTCCGCGAAGAAGACCTCTACAGTGAGGTTATGTGCCCAAGAGGACATATAAATAGGAGGTAATTATTGATGTAGGTGACTTAATTACCTAAAATTGATTCATTCACTTTTTAGTTGCTGCAGTAACCAGGCATGTTTGTATTGGAAAGTTAGACGCAACATGTTTCTACGCAGTTTCAATTGGCAGAAGACAGTTTCAAATGGCAGAAGACAGTCGGCACCGGCACAAAGCTCCTCCCTTCTGCGACGTGCCTGCTGCGTACGGTGTTCAGTTCGACAAAGGGGTGGAGGCACGGGAAAAAGTGATAACTGGCACCCATTCTTTCTTGGCTGGCGCTATCGCAATCTGCACTACTCGTAACCGCTATCGAAACACAGAACAAAAGGGAGGAGCTATGCGCTGGTCTTGACTTCTAGCATGCGTAGTCATGCGAACGGCAATTAAACTTTGCCATTTGATATCTCGGAGTACGGATGCGCTAGGAAGAATTCTGTCAATTGATACTGCGTAGAAACACGATTGCGTCTAACTTCCAAATACAATTATGTCTGGTTACTGCAGCCACTAAAAAGTTAATTCATCAAGTTTAGTTAATTAAGCCACTTACATCAATAATTACCTCCTAATTACGTGCCCGCCTGAGCGCCAAATCTCACTGTAGAGGTGGTTTTCGCGTAAACCCAAGCGCCTATTTTACAAAAAACCTGTCGCCTTAACTTTGATCATCCGTATATATATATATATATATTATATATATATATATATATATAATATATATATATATATATATTTAATATATATCCTATATTATATTATATATATATATATACATACTATACATATATATACGGAATACAACATGAATGGTAGTCTCCTGCTTGGGTGTTCAGGTGTTTAAATATTAATGAGGACGCCTCACAATAAAATTGCCGAAATGGGGCCCCAGTCATTTTAAGGTAAGCACCCCCTGTTGCGGCGCAATAAAGACTTGCAACGAAGTGGGTAGTACCAAAAACCTAAAGTTAAAAATGGACTCTTCTTTTGCAACGTAATTTTTGGAGATGTACAGTAAAATTTAGTATACCAGATTTAGGGCAAGTTCCCAAAGTAGAGTAAGTTTCTGCGAAGGAAATTTTGATATCCATCTAAATGCAGCCTCACCTAGTCGACTAACACCTGCCCATCACTTCGAGTTGTTAATCAATTCGCTCTCGCACTGCAAACGATTAGCCTCCGGGTTTGCTCATTTGGTAGAGCGACTGCTCCGGTTAAGCGCCAGTCCCGGCTTCGAATCGTGGACCAGGACGAATGTTCATTCAACTGCGAAGTTTCTGAAAAAGCTACATAACTCTCCTTTGTAGCCATGTGGCTGCATTAAGGTACATGTCGAAATTCCCTCCACGGTAAAATTTATTTTGTCGAAAATGCACAGTGCGACAAGTATATGTAGTTGCTATCGTAAGTGCTTAATATACCCTAGCATTGTTATGACCTGCTGTAAATAAGTAAATAAAACTATTACAGATGGCTTGCGCTGAGCTCACCGCAGGCACTGCACCGAGTATTAGTGCAGTACCTGCGTGGTCGAAGGCTTTTACCTAATGTGACGTTCCCACTTCTATGAGAAGAGACTTGCGCACGTGAAAGGACGTTGTTTTTAACGTGTAAGCCACTCATATATGTATATTCGGGGGCAGGTAGCAATTTGCCTGCCAGAGGCATATCTTCAGCACCAGTACTTCGCTGACAATAGAATATTCGATGTCAATCTAGGTGCCAATAGCTCGATGTCTTCCCATCTTTGCTCGCAGAAACTTTCTGAAACCAAGGTTGCGGAATGGGCACTGGAGGAATCCGTCTTCACCCATATAATTACCTCTCAAAACTTCCATCAGATTGCCCTGACGTTTCAAAAGTTCCATGAACTTACCGGCCGCACTGTCGCCGAAGCAGCCATTCAAGGAAAAACCGCAGACCAGGGAGAAGGCTGCATCAATGTCGGTAAGAACAGAAATTGTGTGGAGCCCGAACAGCGCGAGAAAAAGAGGGCAGCTGACGTGCTATGCTGTACGATTTGCACTAGCATTGTGTAAAGCAGAGTTCGGGAGTTATGGTGTTTTAGACGACATCCGCGTTGCTCACGTTTTGAGGCTTCTCAAACGTTTATAATATACGCCCATTGTATGGCGGGTTTCGGGCTTCTAACGGCCGGTTGTCAGGGAGTGTTTGGAAACTGTTTTAATTTCGGCAGTTTTTAAGACCATTTATTGCTACGGCTTCTCGGTTATGCAAATGAACGCCCACACCGCGCGATTTCACCACGTGAAAATTCCATCTGCGTTCGTCACTTAATGACCGGCAGAATGTTGTTCACGTCCTCTATTGAGAGACGGCTCCGGAAACCTCACGAATGTGTGGCGAGACTCTTTTATCAGAAAGGACAGCGAGATGTGTGTTCGCTAAATCAATTCAGCTAGCCTTGGCATCCAGAGCGACCATATCGCTAGAGAAACTAGACTCTACCAATGCTACTCGTTTTCCGAAAGGTGTATACTTCGGGCGGCGTAAGCTTATACGCATAGTAGATAGGACGATGCAAGGCTAGAACTTTGGACATTTGAGTTTCACTGTCCACCTTGATTGTACCACGGCACGAAGGAGTCGGTAAGAGTAGCGGCTGAGATCGAGGGATACACGGGAAGATGCAAGACACGTGCGACGGTACACTAACGAAAACACACGGTGTCGTAATGTGGCAGCGTAGAGTTTGCTCGGAGGGATAGATTTTTTGGAGGAAGTTGAGATTTCGCTGAGGTGACTCCACTTTACAACATGAAGTAGCTTTTGTCCGAAGAGCTTAGTGTTGGCAAAAGGAGCCGTCGCAGTTGCAGAACGGCTGGCGACAGTTTTATGGTCACACAGACTTCATCATGAAGCCGTAAATTGGGTGGGTTCGGTTGACACTCTAATTTTCCGTTAGGTGCTGTCCATTGGTACATAGGTAATAGATAAAAGTCTTGCTTCTCAGGTGGTGGTGTACGTATTGATAAGTTCTTTTATGCGTACACATACTTTAAAAATTACACCAAAGAACCCACCGTGTAATTCCTCCACCAAGAAACGAAAAAGTTGCCAAGTATGAATGTCTGGGAAAAATTAAAAAAAACGAGTAATACAAACTCTAAAACTAAAAGATACTAGAATTGAAATTGTGAAGCAAAAATATTTATCTCATAAACACAAACACCATCTCACAGAAACAATACAATTTGAAAAGCCGCAGAAAACAATCCCAAGCACAAGAAAGTTATAAATAAAATCATGTTAAATCTGCACCAAAGTGCAGAATTTCGAAATTTGAAACACTTCATAGCAGATAAGTCCCAAAAAAGGTGTTAAAAAAAGTTTAGTGTTAAAAATGAAAATTACAGAAAATTGAAAGAGAGAAGGCGTTAAAAAACAAAAAGCATGAATTATTTTACTCACTTCAACAACGACAAAGAAACCCGAGCAGCCAAATCAAAACTCAGAAAAAAATGTTAAAATGCCCTAACCCTTGGAAAGTCAAGAAGCTGCTCACGATGCTTGGTTTGCGAAGTAGACACCATTAACAATACGGCGTTCCGTAATAATTGGCCGTAGGAAATATTAAACCAAACTGCAGAAGATAAAAACAAAAACTAAGGTTAAACTGAAAACAATATGAATGAGTGCCTTATACAGTCAAACCTCGGTACAACGAACACCACATTAACAAACTTTTCAGATCAACGAGCGTTTAAGAAATCCCACGCCGACTGCTTATAGTTTTAATGTAAAATTATTTCACTACAACGTACTTCAGAATAGCGAACGTTTCAAAATACCGATCATTTTATTTAGTTCCGTGCCATGTTAAGAACACCTCAGTACTACGAACTCATATTTTCAAGGCCGGAGAAAGTCCGTTAAACAATCGCGGCAACCGGGCTAGTGTGCTAGTACACGACACGTCAGAGCGCAGCGAAGAAGAGGACATCTTGCAACTTGCTCCGCGGAATGCGGCAGCCGATGCAAGAGGGAGACAAAAGGTGAGGAGAAGAGAAAAAATGAAGCATGGGTAGCCTTCTCCATCCCGAAAGCCGCGGCCGCGCTATTCGCGCTCACCCAAACTTTTTCTACGTTCCGCCACTGCTCACGTGGCTTGCTGGATCTTCACGGACATCAGCGGAGCTGACAACAGAGGACATTGCCCAGACCGTGAGCGTTAAGGATGAAGAAGTGAAGATTGCAGCGAGGATGGCATGAACAACGATGCCTCTGAGGGTGCCGCAGCAGCACTCGAAGACTACGACGAGCACGCGACGACTGCGGATGTGGTGGACAGCATACAAAAACTCCGCACATGTCCGGGGAAAAACCGCACGGCCACTGATTCACTCCCCAGGAATGTGTAAGACTTTGAGTCCTTCCTGCTAGGAAGCTTGTGCTACTCGCGCTAGATGAAAATTGCCAACCACTTTAAATAAACTTGCATTGTTTCATGATCACTAGTGCATTTTTTTCTTGCGTGTGAAAAATGACTCCAAGGATGCACTGCTGTACACGTAGGTCGTTTTAGGCATTTAAATACTATTTGTTTTCTTAAATTTTGCGATTTTCACTATGACGACCTTTCAGAATAACGAGCAATTTTCCACGGTCCCCTGAAGTTCGTTATATCGAGATTTCACTGTAGACCGCATGTATATGAGGTGGAAAAAGTCTTACAAATTCAACGCCATTTTACTAGTACTGTGAGTAACGGCGACCAGTAATGCTCGGCTGAGTCGGAGTGAAAGAAAGACGCCACAGTTGCTGTTACAATTTGTTGAAACCCTCGATCAAGAGGGGCCCACTGCCGAGCACCCGTTCCCACAAGCTGCTTGACTGGGACGTCGTCCGATCTCCTGTGATGCAAAGGTACCTTATCACATTGCAGAGTAGGATGACTGGACCGCCAAACTCCTCGAACAAGGTGATGGTGCAACCAAAACAGCCCCTGAACAAGCCCACCTTGATGTGGTTGACTCTCGTCTCCTCCACTTATGGCAAGCCAAGAAATGCCTTGTGCACCTCTCCAGAGGCAGCACAATAGCCCACTCCGTCGCCCCCTGACTAAGCTCAATTGGGACATTAGCAAGCATGCCACAAACTTGACCAAACAGCATTGGAATGCCCTTTGCGACCGCATGGAGGGCAACAAGAATGTTCCGCAAACCTGGAATACTATCCGCGGTCTGTGAATCCAGAGAAGAAAAAAGAAAGCACCCACAATAAAATGATCACCCTTCTCCACAAGTCATCGGGTTCTGAGCAGGAGCTTCATCGACAGCTTCAAGAGCTCTATATTTCGTCGGCTGCCTCCTTTCCTACCCCGGACTACACCGGCTGTGTAAACGACACCTCAGATGGCCTCATCATGGTTGCCGAAGTAAGGGCTGCCCTTACTCGTGTCAACGCTCGGTCAGCCCCGGGTTCTGACGGCATCACCAACAAGCTTCTTCGGAACCTCACTATAGCCGTAGAACAAGCGCTTACAGACTACCTTTACACAGTATGGACATCGGGCCTTCTTACAGCCTCCTGAAAAACAGCGAAGATCTCGCTTATCCCCAAACCGGGCGAGGAATTAGCTATAGCCCATTTCAGACCAATTTCTCTAACCTCTTGTCTGGGCAAGTTAATGGAAGACGCCATCATGGCCCGTTCCCAACCCTATATGGATAATCAGGGTCTGTTCCCTCATACCATGCTGAGCTCTCGTCCTAAACTGTCTTCCCAAGACATTACGCTACAGCTTCAGCATCAAATCTCGGATAGCACCTTTATCTCCCGGCGAGACACTAAAGTCATCATGAGCATCGATTTGGCATGGCATACATTATCGATTTGACCAAGGCATTTGATAATGTCCCTCATCAAAGTACACTGACCGTCCTTAACAAACTTCACGTGGGACCTCGCACCTACCAGTAAATTGGCAACTTTCTCACTGGTAGCAGAGCATCCCTCTCGATCCAAGGCCTTGAACTGCACCCCATGCCTTTGCGCAGTAAAGGCAAACCTCAGGGGTCCATCACTTCCCCTTTTCTGTTCAACGTACTATGCTCCAGCTCCCACCATCTACACAGATGACATCCCTGTATGGACTGCTGGGGCTTCGATGGTGATATTCAAGACCGCCTTCAGCAACCTGCCAACATAATCGCCACTTATGCCAACGAACGGAGGCTGAGTTGCTCACCGCAGAAGTCTGAGCTCTTCTTCTACCACTCGAGACAGGGTCGCCGTCGGGATGCCTGCGCCACTGATATTCAGGTCACGCTACAATGCGACCTGATTCCGCAACTGCCCTCCATTCGCAATCTAGGACTCCGAATTCAAGAAAATGGGGTTAGCACCGAAATTATCCCCACCCTTGAAAAGACCACCGACCACATTGGCAGACTTATTGCCCGCATAGCAAACCGCAACCATGGTCTCAAAAAAGCTAACCTCCTTCGCTTGGTGCAAGCATTCGTCGCCTCAGATACGCCACCCCCTTTCTGAAATTTACCCAGGCCGAAACTGGACGTCTCTAATGCATCTGCAAGGCGGTCAAGCTGGCCGTGGGTCTTCCCCGTCAACCCTCTACTGACAAGCATGTTAACACCGGGAAATACAATACCTTCGAGTAGGTGGTTGAAGTCCAGCGTTTTGGTCAACTCCACCGTCTCGCCTCTACATCGACGGGTCACTTTATCCTAACAAAACTGGGCATTTCCTTTGCTACTCAGCACGGAGATAGTATGTCTGAATGACTTTCTCTGATCCCGTTAGTGTGGCGCCGATCGGACGGAACATGAACCCTCCCTTCCATCAAGAACGCCGCCTTGCCCGGGCCAAGGCCCTACACAAGGTAAACGCTTCGCACCCCACTACCCTGTACGTCGACGCAGCGGAATACCCCGACCGTGCAGCCTGCGTCGCCGTAATGGTCAACTTCCTAGGAGACGTTGTGGCTTCGTGCTCGGTCTCCACGCCTCACCATGAAGTTGATGAATTCGCCATTGCCCTGGGCCTTGCAGCTACCCCGTGCACCGCAATAGTCTCCAAATCACAGACGGGTCGTGTATCTCCCGCCACCTCACGCATCCCGCAGACAGCGCCGAATCTGGCTGCACATTGCCCACGCCTGATATGGACACCGGCCCATTCGTCTCTTCCGGTAACGAGCTGGCTAACGAGGTAGCCTGAGATTTATGCTGCTGGGATGCTTCGGTTGCTGCCTCTCCTCATCGGGCGGGAGGGAAGGATCGCCTGGTCACTTATCAAGCAGCACTACCGCTTTAGTCGGGCCTACTTCCTGGGCCCCACTCTCACATTACCGCGCAGGCAGTCTGTTTTGTGGCGTCAACTGAAGATTAACACCTCGCATCTCGCATTAAACCACCTCACTTCCCCGCGCGATACTGCCACACGTGCACGTGGTGCTGCCCTCCTTTCGCTTCCGTTTACCACATAATACGCGCGTGCATCTCGACCCCCCCAACCCCGCCCCTCCATCCTACTCTTTCCTGCACCTTGCCACGCTAGAGCAATGGCAGGCTAGGCTGCTCAGCTTCGACCCGCAAGTGCACGTGTGTCTGATCCAGCTGGCCGAACTCGCCGCTAGGGCCCACGGGATACTGGCCGTCGACTGGATGTCTGTAGTTTGTCGGTGCTCCCACCGGCGCATATTTCTGTGCAGCTTTGAACAAATAGAATTTTCACCAGCACCACCACCGTTATGTTTAGGGCAAAATAATGTAATTAACCGGCAGCGTTCGCGTTCATGTAGTTACGAATTCTGATTGGTTTGGTTTTTTAAGCGAAAAACAGTGGCAGTGCCACGCCGGCATGAGCAGCAGGAAAAGCTAGTTCAAAAAGAACAGAACTGCCGCTGGCGCCACTCGAGCGCTGCTAAGGCGGGGAATTTGAATTACATTGGGCAAAGCTCCGTTCCATTCAACAAGAGAGGTGTGTGACAGGGCGGTGAAGGCGTGATGGTAGTAGCAGTGAGCGAACAAGGTCGCTAGAGCCCGCCATGGTGAATCACTGCTCTGCACTTCCGGCAGCTTTTAGGTGGAGTGGAACGGCTTTAATTGTTCGTACATTATCTTGGCAGCTGTTATCTTGGCACCTGGGGGGGGGGGCGAGGAAGGGAATGGTGAGGGCGGAGCCCTGTCCTTATGACACCGTCTTCAAGGGATCTCTTCAGAAGTCGTGCAGACCACTGCTAAATTGCCCGTACTAGGCCGCTTTTTGTGGCATCAATGATGATTTGGAAGAGTGTGTCGCGGGAGAGGGGTGTTGGGTCGATATACGTTGAGGTGTCGTGGTGACCGGGAGTGAAAGTACGAAAGCAAGAAGACTTGGGGCAGTGCCAGATGATGTGGTGGACATCGGCGGCGATTGAGTGGCGGCAGTAGGGACATAGGGGCGAGTGCTAGGGATAATGTCATTGTCGAATGGTCTCTGTTGTCGTACAGGTGTTGGTAAGAAACTTGTTCCAAGAATATTTCTTGTGCTCGGGTCAAGATGGGAATGAGTTTAGGTGGCCTGAAAGAGTGAGTGCCTTGAGGCGTTGTTGTTTCAGTTGCCTAAAACTACAGAGCCTGATTGCGGGAGCGAGAGTGGGGTTATCGGCAAAGCAGTTGGGCCAGCGGTGGTCCGAGAAGGGCCGCGCCGGGGATCCATCGGAGGCTATTGTGAGAAGGGCCTCCTGTGCAGCCACGTGAGCTGCTTGGTTACCAGGAGCGGCTGGTTCATGACTGGGGGTTCCGTCGATTCGGACTTGGTAGCCTGATGTTTGGAGCGCAGTGAGTTGATGAATAATGTGGTGGACAGAAGGGTGGGTGTACATAGAATGACAACGTTCTTGGAGAGCTTCATACGAGTCTGTTAGGATGCGAAGGTTAAGGGGAATAGAGAGATTGTAATCGTACATGAAGTAATCAAGAGAATCGTGGATGGTGATGAGCCCCGCGTCTGTTGAAGTAATATTGGGAATACGGTGATATTGGGCTCCTATGATGGATAAAGTGTACGGGCTGATTCATGTTGTGGCGACGTGTGGGTTTATGTGGCTAGAGTCTGCGTAGACGTCGATTTCACCAGGTCATTTAGTCAAGGCAAAGCGTCGGCAGCGTAGCTGCGGAGGTTTTGGCTTCCTGCGTGCGAGGGGTCGCGTAGTGACGAATTAAGTGAAGTGGGGCCACTGCCAGGGGGGCATTGGGGCTAGAAAATTAGGTAGGGCAATACTAATTCGTTTATCTCACGCGGTGAGGGGCACGCCTTGGTGGGTGAGCCGCCATTTAAAATTGTACTGATCCATTTGTTCCTAAATGGTGAGGTCGATTTGTGGGTGGGTCGCTCCTTGTTGGAGGTTTGCATTTTTTGTATGACGTGGGAGGCCAATGATAGTGCGTAGGGTGGAATTGCGAAGAACTTGTAGCCTGCGTCGTTGGGTGCTGCTGAGGTCATAGCGTGTCCCTCCGCACAAAAGAATACCCACCGCTACTGGTCTGCCGAGGGTGGTGATAACCTTCTTTTTGGATCCCCCATGTTTGCTCCCTCATGTTTGTTTGAGAGTCGTTGGAGGGTGTGCTGCACGAAGTTCCATTTCTGCTTAAGGCGATTAAACCACATTGCGGGGTGTTCCTGGTTCCAATGTAGACTCCGTGGAGTTTAATTGGTTCCAGTCTAAGTGACACAGAAATGGAGGCGACACTGACTTGAGGTGGCACGCAATCGGTGGGAAGTTACCGCCCGAAGATGGCGAGGGATTCTGTTTTGTGAGGTGCGAAGGACACGCCAAGGTCAGGGAGGACCTTTTCGAGTCCCGTCGCTGCCGACTAGAGGTCGGCAATCATGGAAGCTTGATTTGGGTATTGGGGCTGATTCGGTGCATATAGTAATATCGCCGGCGTAGATGGCAAAGAGGGCTGTGGACTCAGTGGTGATCACTTTTGCTATTCTTGTCAAGGGTAAGTTAAAAAGAGTTGGGGCAAGTATGCAGCCTTGTGGTACACCCCTGTCAAGGTAAAAGACTCGGGGAGACTAGCTGGGGTAGGTTCAATGTAATTGAATTGGGCGAGCTTCAAGGAAGTTTCGGATGCAGGTTTGAGCTTTCTGGCTGGGAAATGTATCAGCAAGTTCTTCAAGGATTGCTTGTGGGCTAACGCAGTCGAAGGGTTTCTGCAAGTCTAATTCGAGAAGGTAGTAGGGGGGTTGTCGGGAGTATTTCCGGTTAATCACCCATCTGAGGAACCAGAGGCTGACAGCGGTGCTGAGCTTACGGCGAAAACCTGTTTGTGAGGGATGAAAGTAAAGCTTTACGAATTCAAGACAGTGGGCGATTCGGTTACAGATGAGCCGTTCTATTAGTTTCCAGATAATGGGAGTAAGGGATATCGGTCGGAGATGCGAGAAGTCGTCGGGAGTTTGTTGGATCTTGTTTGGTTTTGGCAGTTGGAATATGAGCGACAGTTTTAGGTGGTTGGGTACGGGTCTGGTTTCCCTCGAGTGTTTTAACTGTTCGAGGAGGTGTAGCTGGGCTGGTTCAGGTAGATTGTGTAGGTGAATTCCATCGAGGCCAGGGGCGCATTTGGGCCTTCCTTGGCGGGGCGCTGCAGTGAGTTCAGCAAACGAGAATCGCGGACTGCTGCACTCCCGCCTCCCTCCACCCCCCCCCCCCCCCCCACTCCATCTACTGCAGTGTTGACCAATCTAGATACTCACGCGGATGCCAGCAAAAAAAAAGGAAAATAAATCATGAACCGAAAATAGGGAACCACAGACCGAACCCCAAAGCACGCAGGTGTCTTGCAATCACGCCCAACATAGCAGCCGCCGACGTGGCGACGCAGAGGACGGTGCCACGTTTGACAACTGCGACAACATGGACATCGTTGAGTCGGCCTGGGGAGGCATTTTCAGCCCCCAGTTGAAAACAGCGCTAGTAGCTGCAGCTCAAGGAAACGGCGGCCAGAAAAGGTCCCCTGTGCAAGCTGCACCCTCGCGGTCTCCACAGCTGACTGACGTCCCTGAGACGGCTGTCACTTCACAGGAGAACCGCTAGGCCCTCGGTCTGGGACCGTCTACAAAGAAGCCTTCTGACGTGGCTGTGAAAATCGGTGATTCAACCTCAGTTGCAAGCCGCCGGCACATCGCACCATACCTCTACCGAGTAGGAGCTTCCAAAAACTAATAAAAAACAGAGCTCCCGTCTCCTTCTTAAAAAGACTCAGGCAGGTTAATATTGAGTCTGGTTCTTGCACAAAACGTCCTCACACTCGCAAAGGATTTTGGGGGTGTAATGGAGTAGAACTACAGCGAGCTGCTAATAACTCAGATAACGTCAAGGAGTTGCGGGAGTAGTAGGCGGTTCTGGTAATGTGTCCCCAAGGAAGCCACTTAAGCAGCACTCATATTTTCTTCTGAAATTTATCACATTCAGAAAGGCAGGTGGAAGAATGCCCAACCATCAGGTGGTGTAGATATTCTCCTTCAAAGTTCAACTGCAGCTGAAGAACCTCAAGTGCAGATGGAAGTAGAGGCTTTAGCAATAACAGATACGACTACAAATACTAATAACGATATGCACCATTCACATTCCACCTGACAAGCGGCTACGTAAAGCCGAGCTTCAAAATTTAGTGAACCACCTCCCAGAATCCTACTTAATTACGGGAAACTACAATCCGCAGCGTCGTCTCTGGGGCTGAAAAATCTACATTGCAAGGGTGCGATAAATAGAAAAGAATTATTCTCCATCAGAACTCTGTATTGAACAAAAATAGGCCCTTGTGCTTTAGCTCTACGCACCAAACATCCTCATCAGTTAACTTGGCCGGCTGCACCTCTATTCACCACTGTTGAATTGGCACGTCCTGGATGGCCTTTACAAGAGTGACCACTTTCCAATAATTTTAAAAGAAAATGTGTTTTCGCATGGTGAGAGCAGTCTGCCACAACGGATGATGGGGTCTGCTGATTAGGATTAGTTTCACGAGCTCACCTGTCTCGCTCGACATCGACAATATACATTTTTATTGAAAATTACATAATTAGCGCTGCCAATAAATGTATGCCACAAACTTCAGGTAAACCAAAAAGAAAGCGCATTTCACGCTCGAAGGAGGACTCCAAAAATGCTAAGAAGAAACAAAATGCTGCATTTCGCCTTTTTCGCGCTTCTCCGAATAATGAAAACTACAACTTCAAACACATAAAATCGCTGTCAAAAAAGTGACAGTAATAGCAAACGCGGGAGCTCGGAGAAATGCATACAGGGCCTAAACTGGTACACTGACCAAAAAAGGGTGCAGAGCAGAGTGCCCAAACTGCATGGGCCGTAGACCTGCCTCTGGCCTTTGGTTGACAATACCGGTTGCACTTTGGAAAATCAGGTAGATGCACTGGTAACATACTTTCAGCCGATATGAAGTGCAGGCAACTACACAAAGAAGACATTGAAATTAGAATGTAGGGAAGAAAAACAACAGGCGGAAATCATATCTAAGTGAAGCATATAATAATGATTTTTCAATTCCTGAGTTCAAACTTTGCCTGAATACACACGGTAAAACAGCCTTTCGGCGACGTATTATTTGCTATGCAATTATCAAGAACTTTCAGGAAAAAACTGAACTGGCATAGCTGTTTCATTTTACTGTGATGTGGAGGAGTGAATACATCCCTCCAAAGCTGAAGGAGATATTGTCGTTTAATATTGAAGGAAGGAAAAGCCGCAGGTTTTGCGTCATGCTACATACCCATAGATCTAACTAGCCGCATGTGCCCGGTGTTTGAGAAGAGGATCAACCGAAGATTTTTCATTTTCTAGAGGCAAACAGTTTCCTAGATCCTTTTCAATGTGGCTTTCGAGAACACAAATTCGCGCCTGACCAACCTGGGCGCTTGAATTCTAAACTAAGCTATGCGTTGCGTATAAACAGTATTTTTTCTCTATTTTTGACATTGATAAGGGATATGATACCACTTGGAGGTTCGGTGTACTAAGAATCCAAGGATGTACACTAAAAACAATATGAAGCTGCCTTTTGATTGGGCAGTTCATGTGAGGAGATGTAGCGCCGTACCCACGCCATTTACAAAAGAGACAGGCATGCCACAGTAAAGTGGGCTGAGCTGCACAGTTTTTATTTTAAAAGTGATTTCCCACGCACTCCACCTGTTTTATTCTTTAATTATTTGATGTGACAATTGGTTTCAGATCCTGCGATCTACCTTTGTGAGCGGCATATCCAACTATCACTTAATAAGCTTATAGGATGAGCCGATGAGAACGAATTTAAGTTCAACCCACCAAGGAGTGTCTCTGTTCTGTTCTTGTAACAATGAGGCATTGCTCCATAACCATATATTCTACCTAAATTAACCGCAACTGCTTGTTCAAAAAGAACAAACGTTTCTCGGATTTGTTCTACTGAGTGTTTGAAAGCGGTGAATGTGCTCATAATATCAACACACATGAAACAGGACGCTGACATTGTGTGCTATGACGGTTGCATAAAAGTATTGTTTGTCTCACTTTGAGCTGGGATACCTGGCGTGCGGGTGATCTTCCAACAGAGTGCTGATGATGGTCGATCCTTTTTCACAATCTCGGTATCAGGTTCGCCACGGGAGCCTTCCGCACTAGTCCAGTTGTGAGTCTTTATACAAATGAGATGTTGGTCTTTGGAGTAGCACTTGTGTTACTTGTGTCCGGGGGGCTACATCAGAGCGTGAGCACCCTTGTTACTCCCTGTTCAAAGACAACGCAATGTTGGTGCTCTTTTCACATCGACCTTCCTTAGCTCAACTGTTTTCTCTAGTAATCAACTCTATCGCTTTAAAACTATCCATCTCGTTTACTAACATCCAAAAAACAACCACAAACGAACGCGTTGCACCATGGGTTATGAGCATCTTATAATGCGACACATCGTTTATACAGACAGACAGGAAAGTCCCTATACTGGAAGTTAAACAACACTTCTTATACCTACAAGAGAAGTAGAAGGCAGCTCAGTTTTGCACTGATGCATCGAAAACCAAATCGTCTGTTGCCTGTGCAGCTTTTGCCCAGAATCTTCTAATAATAGGAACAATGCACTAAAACAACACAGTAGAAGAACAGGGAGTATATCTGGCTGTAGCACGCATAATTGCTTAAAAAAGACACCAGTCTGTTATGTACAGACTCGCTCACGGTTGTCACCGCCTGTCAACTGTAAAGGTCATCAAGAACACAACGTTCACTGCCCTTCTTAAAGATCTGAACACAACGCACCTACTACATCTAGAAATTATTGTGTTCTGGGTTCCTGGCTGTTGGGTATAGCTGGCAAAAAAGCCGACCAGTCTGCCACCAGAGCACCTAAAATAGACAGTATTGACATCACGCAAATACCTTACTAGGGTACGAAACCAACAGTTAAATACAGTCGCCGTAAGCTGTTGCAGAAAGATAGGGTGGCGAAATGAACAAACTTAACGTCGTACAAGCCATAGCAGGCCGATGAGAGAGAAAGCAAACACTTTATTCAAGAGCCTGGATAAGTGCGTTCGGTGACCGACAGCCGCAGCCTGGCGGTGAATATGACAGTTGCTGCGAGACTCTTCTGGGTCTGCAAGTCCTAGCTGCCCAGCGCTTTCTGTCAGAGCTCGTCTGAGGATCAGGGGAAAGGGGTCTTCAGAGCATGCCCATATGAGATGGGCGACTGTGTCCTTCGCATCGCACGCAGGGCAATTAGGTGACGGATATACATTCGGGGGAATATGGTGCAGTATGGAGCGACATGGCAGCGTGTTCGTCTGTTGTGGGCTACACAGACGTTTTTCGGCATTAGCAAGACCGATGTGCGGGCGGATATATTCGGATTAATAAGCTGTCTCGGGCTGATTGGGCTCCATGTGCTGCTACGGAAAAAAAGAGTGCGGCCCTCGAGGTCGGCCGGTCGGCCGTATTCTTTAGTCTCTTCTTCACTCTATTTGCTCCCTCCACTTTATTTGGTCTATTTGGGAGGCTTCCGCAATGCTTATGCATAGGGAAGTCTATTTCAAGGATCTGCTCCAGGAAGGCTCGAGCGGAGGAAGGACTCAGAACACCATAGTAAGAACTGGACGCGCACAGGGCACGCATTCTTACTTTCTAAGCGGTAGCACGCAACCACCCTAAATGCGGGGAGGAATTTTCAGTCCTCAATATATTCGGTTCAGCGCTGACCCCTGAATCCAGCAAGGAACCGCCACTTCCGGAAATGTATAGCAAGCATATTCCAAGGCACATTAAGATGTTTTTATCATGTTGTCGTGCGTTAATTTCAATGAAGTTTTAGAATACCTTAACGACATCGTTTTTTCAAGCTAATTTGTTTCGGAGGTAGCTGCAGGCCACCTTTTTGAATTTGTTTTATTCTGTTGCGTACTCCCTAACCTCGCTGACTACCAATGTTATTTACCAACGCCAAGGCCCTATACACTATTTGCTTATTGCATACATCATTACACATCTCATTCATCTTTTGGTACCGACTCTTCACGCCGAAATAATTTGATGTACTATCTGCCCCATTTCTTTATGCATTCTTACCTTCTTATAGCCATTGCGCTGTTGACCTTAGAAGCCCTTACTGGAAAAACACAATAAAGAAGCAGAATCCGTGTGTCAACGACCTCGTACATTAAAAGGCCACAATATGCTGCTCTTCTAAGGACGAAAAGCAAGATCTTTTTTCAACCCACTTATGGGAAGGCAACTTCATGCGGTAGTAGCCTGTTCGAGTCTTTCTAGGTTCATTCATGATGGGGTGCACAATGTTGCCGGAGTGGCGTGCTGGTCCTCCGCTAGCACTCGGGCCGTATTGAAAACGTCTATTACAAAAAGTAGTCACAACTTGGTCAAACGACCTAGTCGCCTTTGGAGCCGATTGCCGCAGATACGGTTTCGAGGGAGGTTTGATAAAACATAAGTTGCCCCTGTTTTCTGTGAGCAGTCTTCCTCCGCAGGCTGCCACGTTTTGAAAGAACGCGGGATGTGCGCTCGTTTTTAACTTCACTGTGAAGTAACTTCCAGAACAATTGAAACTCGGTGTTATGTCAAAGTCGTAATACTCACAAATTGTCGTTTATTTGTTTTCTGGTAGCTTTAATCAAACAAAAGATTTTTCTGCAACCACGCTCGCCCTGTGGATTTTTTTGTGTGTGCGAGTTGTTCATCGAGCACTATGTGGGGGAACTCGGGCGTATTCAACTTTGCTTGTCACATTATCCAGCATTAACATAACCCAGCATTATCATCTTCAGAAACAGACCCTACCCTCACCGCACCCTGAACTTTCCACAGAGCAGCTGCCCTAAGGCTCATACTATCTGATACGTCTTCACTCATCGCACCCGAATCGCTAGGACGCTTAATGTAAATTTTCCTCACAAGTAGAAACACTCTGCCAGTAATCGAGGTGTGCGACTTCATTCTTGAGCACCAACCTCTCTTTCCGCCAACTACCCTACAACAACAATGGGAGATTTGCTGTCTAGCTCTCTGCCTACCCAGCTTCAGCTGGTGGACAGAGCACAGGCGGCGCGGAATGCCTATCGGCCCTATTGAAGAAGGAACCACTCCCCTGGCCGCCCTCTTGGCCGTTGAGAAATCTGAATAAAAGGATTTCCTCCTGCTGCTCCTCCACCTCTTGCCGATTTCGCGACCTTTGTCGGCGGCGGCAGAGACGGAAAATGGAGATCGTCTAACACCAGGTCTGAGCTTGCTTTAATTTATAAAAAAAGAATTTCCACTCAAGTGCTACACCAAACCAACCACCATTAACGCATCATGCATTGATTTAACCTTAGCAAAGATTATCTCTCTGAAGTATTAAAGGGTGTGCCTAAGTGCATTTCACTTGTGTCTGGTTTCACTATTTGTAGAGCCACGTTAGTGAATTTAAGTGATGTCGCATGGGTAATCGTTGTTAGTGCCGCATACACCTTTGCTTTCCAAGCACATTCACAGGGTGGATTGGCCCGCATTTTTTCCTTTCGCCTTTTTTCTTCCCAACAGCGAGGTGCATGGCAAATATTCCGCTGTTCTTCGCAGAAAAGCTCACCAAAGCCCTCAAGGTGAGTCGATATTAAGCTCCTCAAACGTACAACGTAGGCATATAGGCTTCCGACAATGGTTGCACTCGCTGGCATCGTTCGGATGTGCAATGACAGCAGAAATATGTGACACAATATTTCATTATACGCCTTCGTTTGTGGGCAGAAAAAACGGAGAGCATTAGGCAACCCTTTAGCAGTGTCCCTCCAATCAATATTCTTCGCCACAAAGGAAGTTCCCCTGTTAATCTGCTCGCAGTACATTTTGCCGCCGGCACTGTTTTAAAAGCTAACATGTATTGCCTTATACTTTAGGCCAGTATTAAATACATCAGTTTTATGTTTCTGTGAAATAAAGATATAATATTGTGTTTATTACTGAAGCCTGACCATTGCAATTATTGTTGCTGTCTACTCGTACGCTAAAAAAACCGCGACTTTCCAGATAAAAAACTCTAACGAACTCGTTCAAGTTTTTACATTTGGGTTTTAGGTTCAGCAGCAATTTCCGTCGCAGGGTAGTATGACTATGTTGTTGCATACCCGGAGTGCACGGTTAACCTAGATATATAGAGCAAGTCTTCTTGTAAAGAACTATCAAGCCTTCTTTCATAGTCCGGGAGGATTTTGAGCAAATACTCTAGCCACTTCGGCTTATTACAGCTTTAATTTAAAAATTTTCACACCCCTACGGTGGAATAATTGTTAAAATCTAACTAAAGCATATATTCTAGTGAAAGGGGCAAGCACTTCATTCACGCATTTTGAACGCACGATGGTACGTAGGTTTGCCCGTTTTCGGATTTTCTATTTTAAAACTCAGGGGGAGAGGTAAAAATTCCCATTTTTAAAACAAATCATCAGGTAAAAATAGCGCTTGCTGTAAAACCCATCCGAATTTCGGTGTTTTTTTATAAATCTAGAGATTTCCTTAGTAATTTCGTTAGTTTACTTTATGAGAAGGTGTTACGAGCTTTTTAACTCAAATTCGTGTTCGTTTCTAGCTGCCAGTCTTGGGCACGTTAGGGTGTTCTAGCGAATACTCTCCGAAATTTTGCGTTTGTTGAAAAGTGCATCACTAATGAGGACAGTAAACAGAATTGAAAATATAAAAGAAAGGAAACCTTTTATTCGTAACGAGTTGGGCCTCGA